>JAGVSN010000119.1:0-22126 GCA_022651745.1 Parapsyche elsis | reverse complement strand
GCCCCCACTTCCGGGTTCGGCGACCAGAAGAGCCTCCAGCTCCGCTGTCCTTTCCCCCTTTTCGCTCTGGAGCTCGGCCAGAACCCTCCTGATCTCCTTTGCAGAGAGGCAATCTGCGATAGGTTATCCATTCAATTGGAATTGTCACTGCAAACTGGACTCTGCGCAGCTGAATCACTACGCCCAGGCCGGGGCCACCATACGAGAGCTTCCAGGGGACTCACGCGCACTCAGCAGCCGACCGTGGAGGATGAAACAGTTAAAGCGGAGAGAGGTTTCAAGCGATTTTCCCCGCCCGGATCCCGGACACCCAATCTCCGTAAGCTTAAACAAATTTTGGTCGCCTTGGCCGTAACGCTTCGTTAGACGAGCATTCACATGTTGCGATCAAAATTAACCATCCGAAAAAAGCTAAAATTTTAGCTCTAGCATCGCAGAAAGTGGGCCTCGACCCTATTGCCCGTCGAGGTGCGACAAAACAGCTGTGTTAAAACCGATCAAAAAATAAAAAATCTTCATCCTGGAAACGAAAAAGGGAAAGGAAATGAAAAGAAAGACGACTTTTCGAAGATAGACTTTGAAGCAAATGTGCTTTCAAAATCGCTTCAAAACGGCTGTGACATTAGGTCGGAGTTAAAGGGAAGCAGTTGGCTCGTGGGTGGAAATTTAAAATTGTGTGAAGTGAAAAATTAGCGGGAAACACGCTATCAATCGACGTCAATCGTCAATCGCCTCGGGAATGGGGATTCAACGCAAGGAGACCGGCGAAAAACCCCTTTAAACAAAAAAAAAATGCGTTTGCAGCGTCTAAATTGGGCAAAGAAGCATAAATTTTGGGACAGTAACTGATCATCTTTTCAGATGAGAGCAAGTTTAACTTGTTCGGATCGGATGGAATCCAGTACGGACATGAAGATCCGTGAACGGCTGATCTGAACTAAAACTGAACTGAACTGAACTGAAAAATTCTAAGGGCTTGTTTTAAAATGCCGACGCAATTTGTCGGACGCAGCTTCGTTCGCGAGTACATCGGCAAGTAACGCACTGCGGCCGTGGTTTTCTTTGTCTCCATTCCACGAAAATCCGATTTTTTAAAAAATTGGAATTATAATTTTGAACATAATTTTAAATTTGGAACCGCCGCTCCGGGCTCGCCCTGTAGCGAGGCGAGGACCCGTCCCGCCTCCCTTCCATAACAGTCTGTAAAATCACTCTTTACAATGAGGCTGAGGCCATTTTGACGTTAAATCTAGACGATTACGTATAAGTATTTTAAACTTTAAATTTCAAATTAATAGTAAAACATCTGACTATTGTTTCCAATACTCATTTTGAACATAAAAGTACTAAATTTTGAGTTACAGATCGCAAAGGTCAAAAATGAAAATAGTCCATTTTTAAACGCGAGCTAAAAAATCTCATAAACGAGAGCTAACCAACCAACTTCATTATCATATTCGGATTCAGTTCAGAATTCGCAATAATTTTTGATCTCCGCCCCCGAACTCCAAAAGCGTGTTTTTTTGTTGCTCAGTGCTATTAGTTTCTATCGGTTAAATATGATCGGATAATAAAGGTACATTTGGGCACTTTTATTATAATTAGTTTGTGAATTAGTCCATCGTGCCAAAATTTGTCGAAGGCTTTTTATATGTTATACACCACCACACCACCACACACCACCCCTGTACTTCTCTTTCATTTAAAGTTCTTTGTCACGTGTTCAGTTCATTTTGATAAGTGCTGGTTGTGGAATGTCCCGAGCGGAAACCAAATTGTTCATTTATCAGATTTTTATCAATTTTTTTTTAGTAAGCGCGAGTAAATGATTTTTTTCTAGAATTTTTTAGAGGTGCAAAAATAAACTGATGGGTCGACACTTTGAGCACAGCGATACTATATTTTGGTTATAGACTGCTAAAGCCAAAAAAATGGATATTTTTTACATTTTTCAAATCGCAGATATCTCATAAACGAGAGCATATTAAAACAAATCATCGGATTCGAATTCAGTGGATCAAACTTAGTAAAGGGTGACTAATCTCCGCTCTGGGTTTTAAAGGAGTTATTTTTTGTTGCTCAGTATTGTATAGTGAGCGATTGATGATATTTTGATAATTTTCAGGTTGATTCTGGCTCTCCGATAATGTGACAGGATTGTAATGGAATTGTCAGCTATGGAACAGGGGTGTGGTGTTTACGCCCTGCCAGGTGTGTACGCAAAGAGTGGCTTCCCTATCTCGATTGGATCACAAAGATCATGAAAGAAACGGGCATAAGTGGTTGAAATCTAAAAATATACAATTTAAATTACTCCACAAGTATATAAACATATGTATGTATGTCAAAATAAAAAATGATTTTATTATTCAATCGATATAATGCCATATAACAAAAAATTCAATGATTAATTTTAAATTTATACATACACATATACTCATCATCTTCAACGAGTTACAATACATGTTTTTTAATTTGTTTACAATTGATTGATAATACAATTGTAGTTACAAGAATAAATTTATAACGGTTTCTGATAAAATTCACAATGTTAACATATTGTAGACTACACTTTAATGTTTCCAATTTTTCGCTAGTAATATACTCTAACAGTAAAAACAAACGCATGCAAAAATATTTTCTGAGCATTGTGATCTGGGATTGTAATAAAATTCTCACAAATATAAACACCATTGGTTTATGTCTGTTCGAAAGAATTTTATATCATTATCAACAATAGTTTCTTATTAATTATATACATGCAATTAAAATCAGATCGGTTTTTAAAATAGGCTTCACTTTCACCAAATATTCTCAATGTACATACATATGTATGTATATATAGTTGATTAAAACAATTAATTTGTAGAAATAAAAATACCTTAAATGGAAATATCAAAATACTTAAAACAAAAGTTAAATCGACTTGGTAGCAAATTTAAAATTGACATTTTGATATAACACGAAAATTTCACAGCAGTCTGTAACACACATGACCACAGGAACAAACACACGTTCTACGTTCCAAAGAATTGATGATATACCGACTGTGTAAAGAGACTATTGATATTAAAAATCTAATAAACATTACACGTATTCTCTAAAAAATCTGTAAAAGCACGTACCCATATTGCTGTTAAATTGAGTCTTACGAATATCTTCGTTTTTTTAATATCACGACACGCATTGAACACATTACTCGTGAAATCATGTCGATTGCACTTCCATTTAACAATAAATTGTGATTTTATCTAACGACAATCAATATTAAATTTTAAACTACTGCGAATAACATTTTCAAAATATCCTTTATAATATTGCAATATAAATGTCGCTTCTACCACGAGAAAACTTATAGGCCTCTTACGTAATTAGCGAAAGCATAGTGTAACAAATTATATGTATTTGATCCTCTTAAAATATTTTATGAATACATGCTAATCAATTGGTCTAATATAATAATTAAGTATATATGTATTTCGAAATCAAAACACTGTTGTATAATATTTCGATTACATCATATTTGTACCATAAGTGTAGTGTCAAATTCGATCAGAAAAAAAAGTGTTTCGAAAAAATGAGGAACTTGAATCGATGAAACAATTCAATGATAATGTAATATTTTCAACAAATGGCTACTAATATGAATGAACTAATACTATTTTATATAAAGCTGATATGCAAAAAAAAATGACCATCGGACGTTTACGACCAAGAAAACCAAGACTTGGCTTCTTGTGAAGGACTTTTGGAGTTACCGAGAAGCGGGGAGTGCTCGGGACCCTTGGATGAACTGCTTAAAGTCGGAGTCTTAGGCGTAGCTGCCCGCTGCTTTCCACATCTACTGCAGCATCCAAAGCTGCCTTCATCTAAGTCCATAGATATTAATTTTCAATATGGTAAATTTTAACAAGGAAGTTATCAATCATTATCAAAACTAATAATTTTGTTTAATTGAATACAATTCCTTAGTCTGTTTATTAAAACGAGAGAGTATTTACTGAATTTAACCCAGGAGTACCTACCACGAAACCATCAATTTATTGTCATTCTTTAAATGTAAAATTTTGGGCCTTCAAGACAGCGTATGAAATCTGCTGTGGAAAAGTACGCCAGCCACTAGAATTCCATTGAGCTTCTAACAGAGCAAAGATCGCCATTACAGTTTTGTAACTTTTTGACTCTCTTACACTCGCACAGTAAAACAATTTGTATACTACCTTATCGTTAGTTTTTGAATGCATTTCCTCTTCATAAGCGCGTACATCATCAATTGTCATTTCGACCCAATCGTCAACCCAAGCAAATGCTTGTCGGTGACCCAGCAAAAGAATGTCTCGAATACACTAAAAGATAACGACAGTAAGTCAACAACAACTGATTACATCTGAAATAAAATAAATCTTCCTTTTTTAATTTGATAATTGTTATTGTACAAAATTGAGTATGTAATTGATAATAAAAAAATTCGGGTGTGGCCAACCCATGACTTTATCCATATATTTGAGGAATACAAAGAGTAACGAAATTAATTTTTTTAAGTACGTAAGTTAATAAAACGCATGCATACCACCACACCAACCAACATACATACATACATATGTACATATCATAGAATCACTGTGTTGAGTGCGCGCGCGTATGTAAAATACGATCTTCGGCATATATTCAAATAGGAAAGACTGCCACTTTCGGTCATCAGAAGTTGACTAAAATTACAGTATCTCTTACAAATAACGTGAAAACTATAGATATGAAATTTCGACAAAATCCCGGTGCAGTTTCGGAAATATACTGCGGTAAACTTTTCAACAAAAAAAAAAAAATCTACTTCCGGTTGACTGATTTTAATGATTTATTTTTTCGTAACTAGCAATTTTACTCAGGAGTACAACATTACAATATTGTTACGATACCACATATTTAAGAGGCTAAAAAATTAAAAGGCCAAAAAAAAAAAAAAAACATCAAATCGTTCAAGAGTAAACTGCCATTTCCGGTAATCAGATTTTGACCAAAATCACAGTATCTCTTAAGGCTAACGTGAAAACTATAGATATGAAATTTCGACGAAATCGCCGATGCGGTTTCGGAAATATTCTGCGGTAAACTTTTCGACAAAAAGGAAAAAAAAACCTACTTCCGGTTGACTAATTTTATTAATTTTTTTTTTTAAATATCAAATTCTCTCAAAATTACAACAATACAATATTGTGACGATACTACATATTTAAAAGGCCAAAAAAAATAAAAAAACATCAAATCGTTCAAGAGTAAACTGCCATTTCCGGTAATCAGATTTTGACCAAAATCACAGTATCTCTTAAGGCTAACGTGAAAACTATAGACATGAAATTTCGACAAAATCGCCGGTGCAGTTTCGGAAATATTCTGCGGTAAACTTTTCGATAAAAAAGAAAAAAAAACCTACTTCCGGTTGACTAATTTTATTAATTTTTTTTTTAAATATCAAATTCTCTCAAAATTACAACAATACAATATTGTGACGATACTACATATTTAAAAGGCCAAAAAAAAATAAAAAACATCAAATCGTTCAAGAGTAAACTGCCATTTCCGGTAATCAGATTTTGACCAAAATCACAGTATCTCTTAAGGCTAACGTGAAAACTATAGACATGAAATTTCGACAAAATCGCCGGTGCAGTTTCGGAAATATTCTGCGGTAAACTTTTCGATAAAAAAAAAAAAAAAACCTACTTCCGGTTGACTAATTTTATTAATTTATTTTTTTTTAAATATCAAATTCTCTCAAAATTACAACATTATAATATTGTGACGATACTACATATTTAAAAGGTAGAAAAAAATAAAAACAAAAAAATCGTTCAAGAGTAAACTGCCATTTCCGGTAGTCAGATGTTGACTAAAATCACATTATCTCTTAAGGCTAACGTGAAAACTATAGATATGAAATTTCGAGAAAATTCCTGGTGCAGTTTCGGAAATATTTTGCGGTAAACTTTTCGACAAAAAAAAAAACCTACTTCCGGTTGACTAATTTTATTAATTTTTTTTTTTTTAAATATCAAATTCTCTCAAAATTACAACATTACAATATTGTGACGATACTACATATTTAAAAGGTCGAAAAAATTAAAAAACAAAAATCGTTCAAAAGTAACCTGCCATTTCCGGTAGTCAGATGTTGACTAAAATCACAGTATCTCTTAAGGCTAACGTGAAAACTATAGATATGAAATTATGAGAAAATCCCCGGTGCAGTTTCGGAAATATGATTTTTTACAGGATTTTTGAATTTTCTGCACGAAAAAAACCCTACTTCCGGTTGACTGATGTTGACCAAATTCCTTGTGGCTTTTAAACCTTACGTGAAAATAATAGATATGAAATTTCAGCTTGATAGACTTGATTGTTTCGGAGAAAACACACAGACATAAACACACACACATAGTACACAGGCATACAGACATTTTCCAGAAATCATGAAAACGTGATCAGGGGATGATACTTGATCCAAATCAGTCAAAATCTCGAAGTCGAATTTTCGCACGATCACAATACTTTATCCGATTAGGATAAAGTAATAAAAAGATTAATGATTGTGCAACAAACTGATATATTTTTCAATTTTACATATGTATATCGTATGAGGAGTATAATATGCACTCATCAAATGTACATATGTATATGTATGTAAGTATGTATGTTACATTTAAAGTGTATACATATGTGTTTATGTATGCATTCACTAGTTAACGTATACATTGACGAGTTTTAATACTAAACTGTAACATATACATAGATCTTAATACAAACTAATCATCGCAATCCAAACAATCGTCGCAATCCAAACAACCGCCACAATTATCACACCATTTACACTTGCAGCAGTATTCGATGCAGGGCAATAAAACATAGTCATGGCACTCCAATATACATTCGCCGACAGGTGAGCAACATTCGCAGCAGCAATCCTTTTTGATCCAATTGAACATGTCTCCGCAAAGCCTAAACAAATCCTCGCAGCCATCGCTGTTCATGTTTAAGCAACAATTACAATCGCAACCGCATGATTTTTTGAAACGCCTACGTTGGTTATCTTCGTTGGTTACGCCCTCCGTTACACTGGGATCTGTCGGATTCAACGGTACATTCACATCGTCTAGTTCAGTTGTATTTTGGTCTTTTACATCATCGTCTTGTGGTTTTTCAACTTGTGGGCTTCCTCGTTGCTGTTGCTTAACAGTTTTGGCTGTTCTGTGATGACTTTTACAGCAGCAAGAGCTAACGACATCGTCCTAATACTCCAACGACTTTTCCAAGAACTTTTCCGATACAAATTGAAAAAAAATCGAATCTTACTCCATTGATATAATTTTATCATTTCAACAATCTTATCAAATTACAAATGATAATATATTGACTTGCGTACTGATAAGCGTCTCTTTTATCAGTACTCATGGGAATGCTAAAATTAGATATAATCATTTTCAGCCGTTCACCATTCACTGCTGGATGAAGGCCTCTCCAATCCTGTCTGTCTTGAGCAATCTTCATCCAGTTGACTACACACATTCTTCTTAATTCATCAGCTCATCATCCACTCGTTCTACCTTGCTTTCTTTCACATCCTTTCGGCTACCATTCCAGTATTTCTCGAGACCATCTGCCATCCATTCTTCTCGCTATGTGTTCAGCTCATTGCCACTTCAACTTTTTCACATGTTCCACTATATCTGACATATATCTATATCTGGTTCTTACCCATGTATTCCCCTTTACGATCTCTTCTTTTTTATACCGAGCATACATCTTTCTATGCTTCTCTGTGTGCACTGAATTTTACATTAGTAAGTCTTTGTCGATTTTATAACAATTGACTTATAACGGTTAGTTTAAGAAGAAAAAAGCATGTGCTGCACAAGCACCAGATAATGCAGGTGAAACGTTACAAAAAAATGGGAGGACATTTCACGCGCTTACAATGAATTAAAGTTTCAATGAGTCTTTGTTGATTTTATAAAAATTGAGAATATTTGAATAATTGACTTATATTTAAAGTCGCAATGAGATGGTTTTTATAATCTGGGTCCGATACATAGTAGTATTGTTTCTACATGGGCGGGTAAGACCATGCATACGGAATCCTCAGATGCAACAACGCTACCGTTTCGTTAAAAACACATTTGTAGGATGACACATCATCGACTTAGGCCAAAATCAACAAGTCACAAACACATACGCTTGCTTTAATATACTTTCACCGATACTGAGCAGTGAAATTGTAAATTCATTGTTTGATACATTTTCACTGCCTGAATTGGTAAAATATATTTATACCAGCGAAAATATATTTTCACTTGAAATATGCTATCGCTGTAACATATACATACATAGGTACACACTTCTATATTTTTTTCGATATTATTTATTTTGTCTTGTATGAAAAATCTCATCTGTTGTGCTAAAATCCTTTTGGGTTTTTTTTTTACTCTATTTTTGAGGTCAATACACCACTTACCCTTTGAATAAAATCTTCAACTTTGGTCTGCAATCCCCAAACTTCAAATCGAGCATCGACCAATTTGTAAGAGCACATGATCGGATCTTGAAAGTCACGCCAACCCTCGACCAGAGGACCTCTGCCAGTTTTTGCTGATTTGTAAAATTTTGGATCCTCCGTCTCTTTATAATGCTTCGGGTTCATATCATCGTACGCAATATCCACAAAGTCAACCTCTCTCGCCTCCAATTGTCCTTCAGTGAGATTTAGACACTGCAATATTTATATAATAAAAATTCTAGAATACAATTAATTAAATATGTAACAATATAATATTTTCAATGCCCGACGAACATTTTCGGTAGATCCATTATTGTTCTCGTATTTTGTCTGTATTGATATGCTGAACTTTGGAATAAACGAACACTAAAAAAATACATAAATTACATTACACACCCATTAATATTATATTCAATTTAAAAAATGATACTCACAGTATATTCTTTATGTTGGTTACATGAAACAAAAAATACAATCAGACACAATACCGTTTGAGTGAATTATGGAATGATATAAAAATTACCTGTAATTGTGAACGGATAAAAGTTCCATGCTTTTTCAGTAACGTAGAATATCTTCGGAATGAGCGACTGGACCCAATACGGCAAACGACTTCAACAAAAGTATAATTGAAATTAACAAAATAAAATTTGTATAAATTTATTACTGGTCAATGCCCGTTGACAATGTCATGGGCCGGTTATCATTTATGTATACACCTAGGCTTACCATATTATTTTTCTCTCACACTGGGATACTATATAATAAAACCTAATGCGGGTTTACACAGGGATAGTTTACTCGCTACTATCTCGCTAGTAAACTAGCTCGTGCAATAGGCGAAGTTAGTAAACTATCTGACTTTTTCGGCAGAGTGAGTGAAGTTCGAATGTTTGAACTTTACTCGCTACTATCTGGCAAGTGTAACGTCACTTCATCGTGACAGTTTGAAGTTTAGCGGTTCATGTTCAGCTTCCAACACACATATATAAAGGTTTAGTCAAAATTGTATTATTAAAAAACGAATATTTATTAACCATATTTATTTTTTAAAAATGTAAAAAAAGGAAAGTAAAACAAGTACAGTAGTGTACAAAGACTGTAAAACAAGTTGACGACAGCGCCACTAGCGAGTACACTAAACAAGTGTAATGGGATTACTAGCTACTCGCTACTAGCTCTACGTGTCGGCTAGTAAACTAGCGAGATAGTAGCGGGTAAACTATCCCTGTTTAATACCCGCTTAAAACATAAATTCGTTTTGAGCAAAAATCCACCGCAGGCGAAATATTTTCTTGCGTAGGAACATTTTGCATGTAAATTATTTTAAATTTCATAAAAAAATTCACTAGATTTTGCACAAAACTTAAAAAAAAATGCGCCACAGGCAAGATTTTTTTTCCAAAACACAGCATTTCTAATATATAAAGCAACAACTCAGTTTCTGTATGTTTAATCAATCACCTTTAATGTTTTATTACCAGGCGTTGCTCGGGATGCGATTAATATATATGATTTAATAGACCAGGAATGGCGAACCTTTTTACGTTCGCGTGCCAAAAATTCCCAAATATTATTCATCAACTGTCTGACATGCCGAGCAGTTTTTAATGGGAAAAAAAAAAAAATACTTTAAAGTAAAGATACTTATTTTTACGCTATAAATATTCATATTTAATAAATATATAATTAAATTCAATGCCTTCTAATTACTTCATTACAAAATTATTTAAAAGCAAATTGAAGAAAGTTTCAAACCACTGCACTGCTCTATACGTTGTATTCAATGACGCACTATACACAAGACATACACACGCATGCATCTGACGCTTAAGAGCTACCATATACAACACAATTCTGGTCTCACTAGTACGCGATTTAATCTCGCTATTTTACCGATATATAATTCAGCACATTTCAATTAACCCTTTTAAACGAAAACAAAAAAAATAGTGTGGCCAGAACACTATCCCAATAAACATGTTTCAATAGAAAATACTCAATATAAAATAGTATTAACAGTGGGAAAAAAATCCCAGGTGAAAATACATACTTTTGACTTTTGATTTGAACTGATGACTACTTTAAAAGATCTGAAAGCTGAAAAGTACTACAAATGAAAGATAAAAATACCCGACTATAGATTCCAATATTCATTTTGAACAAGCAATTGACAGATTTTGAGACATCGAACGAATAACACCAAGAAATAGAAAAATCGCGTGATTCAAAAAAACACATATATCTCCGAATCTCGAGCCAATCAACATTTTTTTATTACCAGATTCGTGTTCACTGGTCATAGATCTATAAGAAAAGTCATATCTCATCTCTGAAGCATTTTTTCGTGTCGAACAGTGTAATCGATCATTTTCAATTTTTCCAAGTCATTTCTCAAATCGACAAACTTTTGTTTCCATTTAGAACTGGATTGGAATTAGATTAATTGCATAAAATGTACTTTGCGCATAAAACCTGCTGATGTATAATGCAATGAAAGCCCAGAACTGAATGTCCAATACGTTCGGTAAATAAATTGATAAAACCATTTTCCTCTCCAGTCATACTGCGAGCGCCATCAGTAGTTATAAACAAATACTTTATTACATAATATTAATTACACCCCGGGCAATAAACTTACGGCTTACACCCCGGCTAAGGTAATAAAGCTAGTTGTTTATAAAATTTAGCGAATTTAGTAAAAACTAGAGTGGATAATATCGCAATAGTTCGCCAATATTCCAAATAATGACACAATAGAAACGTACAAAATGACAAATCAAGACAAAAATTGCAAACCCCGAACAAGATGACAAACTAGAGACGCGCCTTCAAACCGGGACAATCCCAGTCAAACCAGGACATATGGTAAGCCTATATATGTATGTATATTTAGAAGTTCAAAATGTAACAAAAATTGTTGATAAATGCGAACGCTACTCAGGCCGCGAGTGTATGCGAGCGTTCCGCAGTTACCCAGCCAGGCAGACCCATGCGCTATCACTATATACAGTAGTACAGGAATCCGCCTGCCTGGCTGGGTAGCACAGCTACAGCACATACACATACCCTCACTCGCATTGTGTGAGTACACAACGTGGGTCGCACGAAGCGCTCACGCCTCATAACCTCACTAACTCGCATCAACGGACAGTTCAGTATATACATAATTATATATAGTAATAGCATACCTAGAAAGATGAATCCTTTTCTCGGTGAACTGTCCTTTGCCGTGTTCAGGATCTTCACATTCGGTATTTGCGACGACTTCGACGCCTTCTCCCTGATCTGATTGTTCGTGACTGTGACGAGCGATCATATACAATTGTCCAATGCGATACTACAACAATTTTATACCAATCAGTTTGAATACACAGACACATACGTGGGTACATATTATATGACGTTTCTGTATCTGTGATACTAGTGAGTTGAATTCTGCATAGCTCTGGGTCATCACATTCAAAGATGAACGAGTACAAAGACCATGTTTGTAACTCGGTGAATGAAATTCTCAAAAGGTTAATTAATTCCAGGATCGAGAACGATGAATATGAGGAATGGCGATAATTTAATAATAAGTATGTGAACCTCTTCAATGGTGATGGGCATACAGATCCGATATTCCCTGGTGAGGACCATGACGCTTCAGATTGAACTCAGCACACAACTTTGAGTATTTTGACACAACGTTTGACAGCTGAGTTAGCCGTAAAACGCACTTAATATGGCCAAGACTCATTGTGTATTAATCTTTAAAGCTTGGGTTTTGCGGTGGCCGCAGCCTAGCCGACGTGCCGCTTTCCATTTCAATTTTATACCAAAAATAACCGAGGAGTTGGCGTCGGCCACCCGCACCCCTCCTTCTCTTATGACGTCAGCTAGGGCAGCAACGTCGGCTTTTTTTGTACAGAATTTGATAGATGAATGGAATGCGGCCGCAGCCACAGGGGCCATGATGGCCACTTGCGAATCCAAGCCTAAGGCCGGCTTCGCACGATGCGGTTTTACGTCGCGTTTTTTCCAGGTATAAACCGGGTAACTCCAGTGATACATTGTTTTGGATGAGGGTATTCCCATAGTCAAGATTTGGCCGCGATACGGCTATGGTCGCCGTTTACAGCCCGTACTTGCCACTGGAGCGACGGCTTCCTTTCCGGGACCACCCACGCTGCTACCTGAAATCTATGCTTCCTTCGCTAGTTTTACGAAAAAAAAATCATCAGTCGAGTTTCGTTACCCATTAAGGGGCTGGTATTTTGCCAGCCCGTCCATATTTACCGTCCATAAACCATAGAATGTGAAAGCAAAGCAAAAACGAGGGCTCGGGCTATTAAACCGTAAAACCTTGTCGTGCGAACCCGCCCTAATGCGATTACAGTTATTGAAATGGTCGAATCGGTAATATGAACAAATCCATTATGGCCGAACAAATAAGATCCAATACGATCTGTGTAGAAAGTGGATTTGTTCTAATACCGGCGCCAGACATGTGTTCAAAGATGTGATCAAATAAGTGTTCACATGTGTGGCACGGGCATTTGATACCATTGTCACATATTTGATCACTTAGTGCGCTTTGCCGTTCCGTGTCGGTTTTTAGCGCACATCAAAGGGATAAAAGTCCAAATGTTTGTGTGCTTGCCACACTGACTCATATAACTATCGCCTGTTGCTAAAAATCTTAAAGTCAATGCCAATCTCACTTTGAAAGGAACAGCTAAAGGAGAAACTTTTTGTAACAGTATTTCAAAGTCTTCAGAAGACATTCTGCAAAAATTACTGAAGTAACCCACTGGTCTAGGTCGTCCATGTTTTGTGAAGTCTATTTGAAAACTGTGAGCTTAAAGGAGTGATCAAATCTTTGAACACATATCTGGCAGATACAACAATATGTGACCAAATGTGTGAGCAGTCTTCAAAGAAGTGATCACTTCTTTGAACTCATGTCTGGCGCCGGCATTATGGCATAATTCTTTTTGAGCTTTTAATCAAAAAATGTAATTTTCATTTCTGTAAACATGTATTTAGAATCGGCATATGTATGCATGCATTCTAAGGTTGAATTAAGACAATTTCTCAATTTATTTTTTTATTGAAATATTTTTTAAAAAATCAATATAATATTCAATATACGGTAGATGTAAAAATTGCTATAAATTGTAGTGCAGGACTGTCTGGCTAGTTGGATGCCTCGCGTACGGGTACGGGTTGCGCGAAGCACAACCTATGGTGCGCTCACGCTAAATCACCTCATTAATAACTAACGCGAACACTCATCACTAGAGACCGGTCAGAATTGGCATGAACGTAGGCTGCAGGTACAGAAAGCGGTTTGCAGGGCCGTATTGGAAATTGTCCAGGATTCCATCACCGTGCTTAGCAACGAACTATGTACGTCTTAACAAATAAGTTCATGAAATCCTGGAAACGATTATAATTTGGACCGCGAAGAAAGTCGTAAAACTCGAAAAGTGGATTTTTTCGATGACATCAGCTTTGCAAGCCGTTCCCGCTCCTTCATACTTCTCGCATATATTTCAGCCTTGACGACAATTTCCAATACGGCCCTGCAAACCGGTTTCTGTACCTGCAGCCTATGTTCATGCCAATTCTGACCGGTCTCTACTCATCACACTGTCAACGGGCAGTTACTAGTTATATAATATAAAATACATCAGAAACTTGGTTGTCATCGAAACATTAAAATAAATATAATAATCAATGCAAGATAAATACATCAGAAACCTAATTGTTCACAACATTTTAAAACATTGACCATTGATATTTAAAAACATTCTTATACTGCTTGCACATCTAAAAAAAAAAACATTTAGCATCAAATCCAATAAAGGCTATAGAAGCCTTCGCGTTAAGAGGGCTGGATACCGAAGAAGGTTTTGGTAAATCGGATATTCAGTGTTGTTGTTGCTGTTTGCTCTTTGCAGGCTAGCGTTAGTCCGCTCCCGCTCCCCGCTCCCCTTGCACCGCAAACCATCAATGTGCGTGCGCGGTGCACCCAACCGCATGTTCCCAAACAATCATATACTAGCTTATTGCCCGTTGATAATCAACGCCCGCTTCATTTTTATTATTGCCGTTGATTTTGGATCTGGGGCTGAATTTTAATGGTTTTGCGGTGGTCTGGGGTGGTGAGGGGTTAAAAAAAAAAAAAAGGTGCCGTAAAGGTAGCCGGGTGGTCTGGGGGTGGTGAGGGGCCGGCATACCTGTTCGGCAGTGCAAAAAGGTGCCGTAGTAGGGTCTGTGGGGTGGGGGTGGTGAGGGGTCGGCATAAGCTTTCCGGGGGCAAAAGGTGCCGTAGGGGTAGGGGGGGGAAGTCTGTGGGGGTGGTAGGGGCCGGCATAGCTTTTCGGGAGTGCTGAAAAGGACCGCAGAGGGTAGGGGGGCAGCTCTGGGGTGGTGATGGTCCGGCATGGCTTTTAGTGGAAACGGGGCAAAAAGGCAAGGGGGGTCTGGTAGGGGCCGGCATAGTTTTCGGGAGTGCTGAAAGGGACCGCCGGGGTAGGGGGGTCTGGCGGGGTGGTAAAGGGCCGGCATAGCTTTTCGGGCAGAAAAAAAGCTGCCGTAGGGGTAGGGGCCGCTGGGGGTGGAGGGGGTCTGGGGGGTGGTGAGGGAGTCGGCATAGCCTTTCGGGAGTGCTGAAAGTGCCGTAGGGGTAGGCAGGGGGTCTGTGGGGTGGTGAGGGGCCGGCATAGCTTTTCGGGAGTGCAGAAAAGTTGCCGTGGGGGTAGGGAGGTCTGTGGGGTGGTGATGGTCCGGCATAGCTTTGGTGGAGTCAAAAAAGGCGCCGTAGGGTTAGGGGTGGTAAAGGGGCCGGAATGGCTTTTCGGGAGTGCTGAAAAGGTGCCGTAGGGGTAAGGGTCTGTGGGGTGGTGAGGGCCGGCATAGCTTTTCGGGAGTGCAGAAAAGGTGCCGTAGGGGCAGGGGATGGGTCTGGGGGGGGGGGGGGGTGGAGGGTCCGGCATGGCTTTTCGGGAGTGCTGAAAAAAAAGGTGCCGTAGGGTTAAAAGGGTGGGGTGGTAAGGGGCCGGATATGGCTTTTCGGGAGTGCTGAAAAGGTGCCGTAGGGGTAGGGGGTCTGTGGGGTGGTGTGGGGCCGGCATAGCTTTTTCGGGAGTGCTGAAAAGTTGCCGCAGAGGGAAAGAGCAGCTCTGGGGTGGTGATGGTCCGGCATGGCTTTTAGTGAGTCAAAAAAAAGGGTGGTGAGGGGCCGGCATAGCTGTTCGGGAGTGCTGAAATGGTGCCGTAGGGGTAGGGGGGGTCTGGGTGGGTGAGGGGCCGGCATAGCTTTTCGGGAGTGCAGAAAAAGGTGCCGTAGGGTAGGGGGTCTGTGGGGGGTGGTGAGGGGCCGGCATAGCTTTTCGGGAGTGCTGAAAAGGTGCCGTAGGGTAGGGGGGTCTGGGGGTGGTGAGGGGCCGGCATAGCTTTTCGGGGAGTGCAGAAAATGGTGCCGTAGGGGCAGGGGGGGTCTGGGGGTGGTGGGGGGCGGCATTGCTTTTCGGGAGTGCTGAAAAGTTGCCGGGGTAGAAGGGGGCTCTGGGTGGTGGATGAGGAGCCAGCATGGCTTTCAGGAGTCAAAAAAAGGGGCTGGGGCAGGGGCCGGCATAGCTGTTCCTGGCAATGCTGGGAAAAGGTGCCGTAAGGTAGGGGGGTCTGTGGGTGGTGAGGGGGCCGGCATTGCTGGGAGTGCAGAAAAGGGCCGTAGGGGCAGTGGGAGGGGTCTGGGGTGGTGATAGACGCATGGCTTTTAGTGAGTCAAAAAAAAAGGGGTGGTAAAGGGGCAGCATAGCTGTTCAGCAATGCAGAAAAAAAAAGGTGCCACATCAAGGGTAAAGAGGTCCTGTAAATTAGGTGAAAGGCCAGCACAAAGCTTTCAGGGAATTATGGTGCCGTAAAGGGCAGGAGGGTCTGGGGGGGGTGAGAGTAAAGGCCGGCATTGTTTTCGGCAGTCAAAGAAGGGCCACCAGGTGGAAGGGCGTCTGGGGGGGTGGTTAGAGGGGCCGGCATGGCTTTAGGTTGTATCAAAAGTTGAAAAATCCAAAAAAAATTCAAAAAAAAGGGCGGCCTGGGGGAAAAAAAAAAAAACCGAAAAAATTTTTCTTTTATTAAAAATCGAAAACCTAAGGGGCGCATAGCGTTCGGCAACCCAAAAACCCCACAGCCCACCGCAACGAACAAAATTAAGTCTTTTTTTCCCAGTTTTGCTTTAAAAACCCCCGGGGGTAAGGGGGTCGGGGGGTGGTAGGGGGGGGCATAGTTTTCGGGTGAAAAAAATCCAATTCGTTAAAGGGGGAAAAAGCAATTTTTCAAAATCAAAAATTGCCAAAAAAAAAATTTTAAAATTTTTTCATTGAAAACCGAAAACCCTTGGGGGTTATGGCCGGCACTTAGCAAAAAGGGGGGGAAAGGGGGCCCATGTTTTATAAAAAGGGACCGCCAGGGAAAGGGGTTGGGGGGTGGTAAAGGGCATAGTTTTTGGGAAAAAGGGGCCCCTGGGCAGGGGGGGGGGTTGGGGAGATACCTCGGGGGCTAAAAAAGGTGCCGGGGGGGGGTCTTGGGTGGTGGGGGCCGCAAGTTTTTGGGGAGTAGAAAAGTTCCCCAAAGGAGAAGGGGCTTGGGGTGGTGGGGGGCCGGCAGGGCTTTGGGAGTAAAAAAAGGGCCGTAGGGGCAGGGGTGGGTCTGGGGGGGTGGTGGCCGGCATGTTTTTGGGTGCAAAAGGTGCCGCAGGGAAAGGGTCTGGGGTGGTGAGGCCGGCAGGTTTTTAGGGGGCAAAAGGGGTGGTAAGGGGCCGCATAGTTTTCGGGAGTCAAAAAGGGCGGGGGTGGGGGGGTCTGGGGGTGGGGCCGGCATCCCTTTTCGGGAGTGCAAAAAGGGCCGTGGGGGCGGGGAGGTCTGGGGGGGGGGGAGGGGCCGTAGTTTTCGGGGGCGAAAAGGTGCCGTAGGGGGGGCTTGGGGTGGTGAGGGGATGCTTTTGGGAGTCAAAAAGTTGCCGGGGAGTGGGAGGCTGGGGGTGGTGTGGCCCCGGCATGGCTTTTGGGGAAAAAAAGGGGGGGTGGGGCCCGGAGGGTTTGGGGGGGGAAAAGGTGCCGAGGGGGAAAGGGGGTGGGGGGTGGGGGGGCCGGCATAGTTTTCGATAAAAAAGGTGCCTAGGGGAAAGGAGGGTCTGGGGGGTGGTGAGGGCCCCAAAAAAGCTTTTTCGGGAGTGCTAAAAAGGGCCCGAAGGGGTTAGGGGTCTGTGGAATTTTAAAAAGGGGCCGGGGGGTTTTGGGGATCCCGGAAGGGAAAAAAAACCCCCAAAAAGGGTTGGGGTTTTCAAAAAGTTCAAAAAAAATCAAAAAAAATAAAAACCCAAAAAATTCCCCAAAAAATTTCCAAAAAAAAGTTAAAATAAAAAAAAAAAAAAATTTTCAAAAAATCAAAAAAGTTGAAAAATTTTAAAAAAATTCAAAAAAAGTCAAAAAATCCAAAAAAAGTCTTTATCACAAAAAATTCA
This sequence comes from Parapsyche elsis, assembly GCA_022651745.1. Taxonomy (NCBI): domain Eukaryota; kingdom Metazoa; phylum Arthropoda; class Insecta; order Trichoptera; family Hydropsychidae; genus Parapsyche; species Parapsyche elsis. Next base: position 4,064 of record JAGVSN010000119.1, on the reverse strand, counting down.
AAAAAGTTCAAAAGTTTAAAAAGGTCTAAATCAAAAAAAATTCAAAAAGTTCAAAAATTCCAAAAAAAATCTGAAAAATCAAAAAAATTCAAAAAAAAGTCAAAAAAATCAGGGGAAAAACCAAAAAAAGCCGAAAATTAAAAAAAATAAAAATTCGAAAAATGGTTGGGATGGCGAAAAGGAAAACCAAAAAAGTTTAAAAAATTTGAAACTCATTTATGGGGTGATCTTTGATTTTAATTTTGGGATTTTAAATTTTTGGTTTTTAAGGGCAACAACTTCAGGAACAAGGAACTTTTTATCCACTTTTGGGGTTTTGTAACCCTGAATTTGTTTGATGGGTAGGTTGCACCTTAATGAAAAGTTCCAGAACATGGAAATTTTTGGTTGGTAATATTTTTTTGGATAAAAATTTCCCTAGGCTGAAGCGGGGTTTGGGGTTTGGGGGGATTTTAATGAAAAGGGGCCAGGCATAGCCTTCGGAAGCGAAAAGGTGCCGTAGGTGGGGGTCTGTGGGGTGGGGGGGCCCATAGCTTTGGGAGGGGCGGGAAAAAGGTTGCCCATAGAAAAGGCGGCTCTTAGGGGTGATGGTCCGGGCTTTTAAATGAGTCAAAAAAGGGTTGGTGGGGCGGCATAGTTTTGGGAGTCAAAAGGGACCGCGGGTAGGGGGTCTGGCAGGGTGGAAGGGCCGGCAATTTTCAGGGCGCAAAAAAGATTCCGTAGGGCAGTGAGGTCTGGGGGTGGGGGCCGGCATAGCATTTCGGAGTGCTGAAAAGGCCGTAGGGGGGGGGGGTCTGTGGGGTGGAGGGGCCGGTGTTTCGGGAGTGCTGAGAAAAGGGCCGTAGGTGAAGGCGGCTCTGGGGTATGGGCCGGCATGGTAAGTGAGTCAAAAAGGGTGGTAGGTCCGAATAGCTTTCGGGAGTGCTGAAAAGGTGCCGTAGGGAAAGGGGGGTCTGTGGGGTGGTGAGGGCGGCATAGCTTTCGGGAGTGCGAAAAGGTGCCGTAGGGGCGGGGGAGGGTCGGGGGGGTGGTGAGGGTCGGCATAGTTTTTCGGGGCTGAAAAGGTGCCGTAGAGGGGTCTGTGGGGTGGAAAGGGGGCCGGAATGGTTTAGGGGGGTATAAAGTTGAAAAATCCAAAAAAAAATTCAAAAGTTAAAAGTTCAAAATTGCAAAAATCCAAAAAAAGGGAAAATCCAAAAAAAGTTAGAAAATAAACAAACGAAAAATTATTAAAATTCAAAATATATTCATGAAAAGTTGAAAAATAAAAAATTAAAAAGTCCAAAAAAAGTTGAAAACCCAAAAAAAATTCAAAAAGTTCAAAAAAAATCAAAAAATTTCCCAAAAAATCCAAAAAAGTTGGAAATATCCAAAAACCGAAAAAAATTTTCAAAAATATTTCTAGAAAAACTCAAAAATCCTATGGTGACGTCATGCGTTACAGGACAACCACAGACACGACACAACACTTTAAAGCTCTTTTATATTACAAATTAATTGCCGTGGATAATCCGCCCGCGGAAATTTAATGGTCTATTTTGGACGGATGGTAGGCCCATCTTTCAGGGATGCAAAAGGCGAGAGGTAATGGTCTGGGGTAGGGCATCCTTTGGGGATCGAAAAGGGCCGAGACATGAGGGCTTGAGGCCAGGTAAACTTTTCGAGGCAAAAAAAAGCCGTCGGTAGGGGGTCTTGGGTAATGAGGGGAGATGGCCGGAAGCGAAAGGTGCCGGGTAGGGTCGGGGGAGGGGCATTTCGGGCGAAAGTGCCGCGGGTAACGTCGGGTGGAGGCCGGCCCGGATCAAAATGAAAACCGAAGTTTTATCAAAACCCCCAAAAAATCGATTAAAACAAGTTAAAAAAGATCACAGGAAATCGGGGTGACCAAATTTCCAAAAATAAAACATGGGGGGGGTTTACCATACCGGACGAAAAATCCAGGTTCGTGGGGACCCAACCCAGCGAAATGCTTTAAAGGGCCTGGTTACCGCATTTAAGGTAAATGGTGGGGTGTAAGCCGGGAGTGCAAAGGTGCCGAGGGTAGGGGGGGTTTTGGGGGAGGGCGGCATACTTTCGAGGCAGGTGGAGGGGGGGAGGGTTGGGGGGTGGGGTGGGTCGCTGGGGCCTGGGGTGGGCCTGGGGTGGTGGGCGGGAATTTGGGGACAAAGGAAAAAAAAAAATTCGTCAAAAAAAAAAAATTAAAAATCAAAAACCCGAAAAATCTTAAATCAAAAACGGTTGTAAAAAATCAAAATCCAAAAGTGAAAAATCAAAAAATTAAAAATTTCCCAAAAAAGTGAAAACAAAAAATCAAAAGCCAAAAACAAAAAGTTGAAAATCCAAAAAACCCAAAAAAAACCAAAAAGTTAAATCAAAAAATTTAAAAAAGTCAAAAAATCAAAAAGTGTAAAAACGAAAAACCAAATATTCGAAAAAACAAAACCAAGGCTTAGGTCGGAAGCACGAAAGCCCAAAAATTTTAAAAACTTGGGTATCAAGTGAAAATTTATTTAGGGGTTAAAGGCAAATTCGGAAAAAAAAAGGGGAAAAAGGGTTAAATGAATTTCATCAAAATGAGGGAAATTGGGGGTGACCCAAAGCAAAAACCAGGGAAAACAATGACCAAACAATAAAATTAGGGGGTCTGGGGTAACCGGTTTCGGACAGAAAAGCCGGGAAAAGGGCCTTATCGAGCTTATATAAAAAGGGGTTAAGGTTTTTTCGGGGAAAGGGCCGCTGGGGCAAGGCTGGGGGGGGAGGGCGCATTTTAGGCGAAAGGGCCGTAGGGTAGGGTCTGGGGGGGGCGGCAGTTCGGGAGTGCAAAGGTGCCGTAGGGTAAGGGGCTGGGTGAGGGCCGCATGGTGGGTCAAAAGGGGTGGTGAGGGCCTTGCCGGGAGGCTGGTGCCGAGGGTAAGCGTGGTGGTGAGGCCGGCATGCTTTAAGGAAAGGTGGTGGAGGAGGTTGGGGTAGGGCGCGGTTTTCGGGGTGCGGAAAGGGCCGGGGAGGTCTGTGGGGGTGAGGGCGGTAGGGAGTCAAAAAGCGTAGGGGGGTCTGGTGGGGGGCTTGGGGAAAAGTGAAAAAAAAAAAATGTTAAAAACAAAAAAGTAAAATCAAAAAAAAGTTCAAATTTAAAAGCAAAAATTGGAAAAAAAAAGAAAAAAATTTTAAATTTGAAAAGTTGAAAAATCAAAAAAAAATTCAAAAAAGTTCAAAAATCAAAAAAATCCAAAAAAAAATTAAAAAAAAAAAAAAAATCAAAAAATTCAAAAAAAAATGAAAATCCAAACAAGTTCAAAAAAACAAAAAAGAAAAAAAAAATTTTAAAATAAAAAATTCCTTAAAATCAAAAATTTAATTTTAAAATTTTTGGGGGGGGCAAATTTAAAGCAAAAACCGGGTGGACCGGGGACCATATTTAGAAAAAAGGGCCGGGGCGGGGAGCGGGGGGGCCCAAGCTTTAAGGCAAAATGCCGGGGGTAGGGGCGGGGGTAGGGGATTTTTGGGTGAAAAAGGTCAGGGGGGTCTGGGGTGAGGCGATTTCGGGGCAGAAAAGGTGCCGGGGGTGGAGGGTCTGGGGGTGGGGGCGAGCTTCGGAGTGCAAAAAAGTGCCGTAGGGGGGTCGTGGTAATGAGGCCGGCATTTTCGGAAGCAAAAGGGTGGTGGGGGCGGGGTGGGGGGCGGAACCGTGGAGAAAAGGCGTGGCAGTAGGGTCGGGTGGTGAGGGATGCCGGGAGCTAAAAGGGCGGGGAGGGGTCTTGGGGTGTAAAGGGAAATTTGGGGGTTGGTAAAAACAAAAAAATTCAAAGCCAAAAAAAAAGTTAAAATAAAAAATTAAAAAGTCCAAAAACCCAAAAAGTTGGGAATTAAAACCGAAAAAGTCAAAAAAAAAAATTTTAAAAAAAAAAAAAAAAAAAAAAAAAAAAAAAAAAAAAAAAAAAAAAAAAAAAAAAAAAAAAAAAAAAAAAAAAAAAAAAAAAAAAAAAAAAAAAAAAAAAAAAAAAAAAAAAAAAGGGGGGGGGGGGGGGGGGGGGGGGGGGGGGGGGGGGGGGGGGGGGGGGGGGGGG
>JAGVSN010000118.1:0-43255 GCA_022651745.1 Parapsyche elsis | reverse complement strand
CTTATTGTTTCGGAGACATTGTTAGATAATTATTTAGAAAATCATAATATTTCTGAATTGACAATTCTTGTGCCTCCATTAAATATTACTCAAATAGAATCAATTGAAGAATCTTCAATATCAAACAATCATCCTAATGATCAAGTAGAATCAACAGAACCTACTACATCACAAAATAAACCTAATTCCGCATCTTCCAAAGTCAGAGAGTTGTTGTGGAAAAAGATAAAATTTCAAATATACCATCGAAATTTACAGGAAATTCGGTGATGCCAGATTCAATAACAAAATTAGAAACGCCATATCAATATTTTAAATATATAAAAGTATATACGTAAAAGTATATAAATATATAAGTATAAAAAAAATAATAATTAAAATTTTAAATGTAAGCAAAAGAAGAGTGCCAGCGAAACAATTTCAATACAAGCCCTGATATGTAGATACATAGTTAGACGGACTCGCTGTCTTTATGTATAGTATTGTAATAGTTAAATTGACATTTTGTCGAGCGTTCCTGATGGACAGGCAAACAGATTTAATAATTTTATGTATGTAATGATTTAATGATATTCGATTTATATCAGATCTTCGTGTTGAATAATTCAGAACAACAAAAATTAATCAATTCAAAATTCGTATATTTATTTATTTAATTAAAATCGCTTGAAAATCTAATTAAAAAAGTAACTTAAAGTTAAAATTACAAAATAAACTTAATTATCTATTGGAACTTGTACAGTGTTGTTTTAAGGCTGCCAGGAATCTGTCAATTTGATTTATATTTCTAAGAGCCTCTAGCAGTCCATTGTATTCAACAACACCCCGGTACAAGATCTACTTAATTTTAAATTCTGATACTTTTAACTTATTCTTACATCTAGTATTATGACTATGACATCTTATTAAATATTCATCAAAATAATTTGATAATAAATTCTTATCTAACTTAAAAATATATACATACATAACAACATGCATACTTTAAGCTTTCACTTACATGCATTATCTAATTCAATTCATTCAACATATTTCTTATACTTAAAATATTCCGCATAGCTCTATTTTAAAGTCATTAATTAACCTATTGACTAAATTTAAAAAAAATAACCACATATGAACCTACATATGTATGTATATAGGAAAAGTAAATATTAAAGCCATTTTATATTACATTATTTATATGATTTTTTGGCCATAAAGTCACAAATACATACCTTTCTTTTATTTCAAATTATATTTATATACATTCATATGTATGTTATGTTTAGGTATTTGAGTTTATACAAATGTACGATTATGGGTCGGACCGTATATAATTTTTAATTTTAGGGAAAGTCATTTTTATTGAAAGACATTTAAATACAATTTTTCGCATTTGTAAACGCCTATCGGATTCAAATCGTAATATTTTTAAACGAACATAAGCTGGAACAAAGATGGCGTATAATTTTTAACTGCAATACTATCGCCACTCAATGAAATCAAAACTCCAAGAGCCTCAGTAATAACGTTTACAAATACATACAATTAAATTTGGTAAATGACAGTTTATGTGTAAATAATGAGAAAACACACGTTCGAATCGAATAGAAAATACGGCAAACGGAACTGTCACGACTGCCTTCATCCTCGTCAAAAGTTGCGATACGAAATTTTGACGAAATTTCACCCCTATAAATCAAAACGAAATTGTCATTGCAAAATTTTGGATTACTTGGCGAAAGTTATACATGCACATGTACATATAAAAACAAAATACGAGGCAATATGTCGCTTAGTTTTACGTTGACTCCGATCGACACAACAGTAGGTATATATATATCAGGTGAAGTTTATTTTAATTTAATATATTGTATTTTAAGCAGAGGGATTTGCTGTTCGTAGTATACATATATTGAAAGAATTGTGATTTGAGTAAAAATTGATCTGGAAATGAACCGATATCGATTTAAACTTATTTGAACACTTAAAACTATAAACGTAATCTACATAACTTCATATATGCAAATGTTAAGTGTGGAAAAAAAAAAATATATGCAATTCAATTTAATTATATGTATATATAATAACCCGAATTCGCCTGTCTGTCTGCTGAAAAAAAAATGTTTAAAAGACACGAACCGTCGCCGATAAATAATGCGAGATCTCCTATATTTGAACATATAAATTCTTAGTAGGTTCACGAAATAAACACGTCCGTCGAATATCGACAGACTTACACTATAGATCTACATAATTATAATGTATTTATAATAAAAATATATAATAGCCCAATTCCGTCCGTCTGTCTGTCTGTCTGTCCATCTGCTGATAACATACAAATTTTTGGGATTCGAACCAGTGATCACCAAGTTGAGTGAGTTAGCGTTAACGCGTTCACCCAACACCGGTGATGGGAGGACTCCTGTAATTTGAAAATATTAATCCTTAGTAGGCTCGCGACTTTGCTAAATTGTTACGTAATCTATTGCATCCATAAGGTATTCGTAGTAGACTACAAAAAAAAACTAAATTTTTGTACCTTTTTTTGAAAACCTTGCATCGAAATTAAGGACTTTATATGTATAAACTAAATATATTTTAAACCATGTAAAATATATTAAATTAAATGATAATCACAACAAAAAAAAGTTGAAAAACTAAACACCGGTGATGGGACTTGTAATTTGAAAATATAAATGTACATATGTACGTAATGTCAGTCAAACACGTCCGAGAAATGGTTTAAAATTTAATATTTACGATAATTTTTCTAATCCATACATTCGTTAGACTACAAAAAAAATAAATTTTTGTACCTTTTTTTTTGAATACCTTGCATCGAAATAAGGACTTTATATTAAATATATTTCCATGTAAAATTATTAAATTAAATGATAATTACAACAAAAAAAAGTGAAAAACTTTATTAATTTTATAATATAAATATGTAGCAAAAATGGTTTTTTGTTTACGATAATGTTCACTTTACAAATTTACTTGCATTGATATTTACTCAATTATTAAACAACGTGAAAATTTTATTTTTTTAATATAAATAGGCAAATCATTTTTGTTAGTATGCAATTTTTCTAAATTTTTATACTTTGATTTTATTTTTACAACACGAGTCGTTGAATCGTTCTGTATATAATTTTTTTAAAAAAAGTTTTTAGAGTTGGGTAAAAAGTTATCGCATTAGTGAAAACAAAGTTCGTTTGCGTGTTTCAGACATGACGACCCTTCTGAAGTTGACTTTCCTGTTCCTGTTTGCGGCAGCAGTACTAGCAACATCTACAGACTCACCAAAAAGTCAAAAAGAAGCCGAAACTGCAGACTTTGGAGATGACTTTCCATCGGACGAATCCGTCAGAAACGAAGACCAAGACGAAGATGAAGATCGTTTGCACATTAAGAAAAAACCGTCGGGTTTGCACGGATTCTTGGTGAATTTGATCAAACCGAAACCGCACAAGAAACCAAAAAATGATGACATTGTCACCAAAACAACTATGATTCATGTGACTAAACGCGTCAAGACTCATCCAGTATGTTTGACAGTTTACGGAGCAAAGCCGAATTGTATTGAAAAGTCGCAACCGAAATCAATCGACGAAGGGCTTTACATTATGGAGAATACAGCTACACCCCAACTGTCAGATTTTTCAATAGTTGATGATTCAGAAGACGATTTGACAACATTATCACGATCGGCAAGGTATTTGAGCTTCGCAGAGCCGACTCCAGAGATGTTAGAAGTGAAATCAGCTATCAACGATGACGAAATCGAAACTGAACAAGACGAAATGGGTAGATTCATATTCCACAAGCCGTCTAAAAAGGTTACCGTGACCAAAACTTTGTACGTCACAAAAGTGCAGAAAGTCACCGATTATGGTATTACGGCTACTCTTTCCGTCGCCAATTGTGTGCCTTCCGATATTGACATACCGTACTGTCCCAAAATTGTTGGAAATATTCCAAAACCGAATCTGTGGAGAGAAGAAGACACTAAAGAGATGTTGGAAGTCACTGACGAGCCCGTTGATGAAATCGTCGAATAGAAATGCAATCTATCGAATATTTGTAATTTATTACTATTTTTATTTACTGATAAGGTACATAATTTATTTTCACAATAAAACAATACGTATAAAATAAATGCTAATTTATTCACATTTTATTTCTCAAAATATGTAAAAATTGACGAAAGTTGGAATAAAATGTTAAGAAAGATAATTATAAATTTCGGGAGTGCAGAGAAGGTGCCGTAGGGGCAGGGGAGGGTCTGGGGGGTGGTGGGGGGGCCGGAATAGCTTTTCGGGAGTGCTGAAAAGGTGCCGTAGGGTTAGGGGGTCTGTGGGGGTGGTGAGGGGCCGGCATAGCTTTTCGGGAGTCCATAAAAGGGCCGCCGGGGTAGAAGGCGGCTCTGGGGTGGTGATGGGCCGGCATGGCTTTTAGTGAGTCAAAAAAAAGGGGGTGGTAAGGGGCCGGCAAAGCTTTTCGGGAGTGCTGAAAAGGTGCCGTAGGGGTAGGGGGTCTGTGGGGTGGTGAGGGGCCGGCATAGCTTTCGGGAGTGCAGAAAAGGTTCCGTAGGGGCAGTGGAGGGGTCTGGGGGGGGGTGGTGAGGGGCTGGCATAGCTTTTCAGGAGTGCAAAAAAGGGGCCGCTGGGGCAGGAGGGGCGTCTGGGGGGGGGTGGTTAGGGATATCAAAAGTTGAAAAATCCAAAAAAAAAAAAAATCAAAAAAAAGTTTCAAAAAAGTTCCAAAAAAAAAATCCAAAAAAAAAGTTGGAAAAATCCAAAACTGAAAAAAAAAAAAAAAAAAAAAGTTCAAAAAAAAAAAAGTTCCAAAAAAAAAAAATTCCAAAAAAAAAAGTTCCAAAAAAAAATTCCAAAAAAAAAGTTCCAATATCCAAATAACCGAAAAAAAAAAAATTTCAAAAATATATTCATAGAAAAAAGTTGAAAAAATCAAAAAAAAAAAATTCAAAAAAAGTTCCAAAAAAAAAAAAAAAAAAAAAAAAGTCTGAAAAAATCCAAAAAAAAAATTCAAAAAAAAGTTCCAAAAAAAAAATCAAAAAAAAAAAGTCTGAAAAAAATCAAAAAAAAAAATTCAAAAAAAAAGTTCCAAAAAAAAAAAAAGTTGAAAAAAAAAAAGTTGGAAATATCCAAAAAAACCGAAAAAAAAATTTTTCAAAAATATATTCATGGAAAAAAACTCGAAAAAAAATCCTATAGTGACGTCATAGCGTTACGGGACAGACACACACACAGACACACACACACACACACACACACACACACACACACACACACACAGACAGACACACACACATTAAGCTCTTTATTAATATAACTAGCTTATTGCCCGTTGATAATCAACGCCCGCTGAATTTTTTTAATGGTTTTGATTTTGGATCTGGGGGGTGGTAAAGGGGCCGGCATAGCTTTCGGGAGTGCAAAAAAAGGTGCCGTAGGGGTAGGGGTGGTCTGGGGTGGTGAGGGGCCGGCATACCTTTCGGGAGTGCAGAAAAGGTGCCGTAGGGGCAGTGGAGGGTCTGGGGGGGGTGGTGGGGCCGGCATAGCTTTTCGGGAGTGCTGAAAAGGTGCCGTAGGGGTAGGGGGGGGTCTGTGGGGGAGGTGAGGGGCCGGCATAGCTTTTCGGGAGTGCAGAAATGGTGCCGTAGGGGCAGGAGGGGTCTGGGGGTGGTGAGGGGCCGGCATAACTTTTCGGGAGTGCTGAAAAGGTGCTGTAGGGTAGGTGGGGGTCTGTGGGGTGGTGAGGGGCCGGAATGGCTTTTAGGGGGGGTATCAAAAGTTGAAAAAATCGAAAAAAAAAAAAATTCAAAAAAAGTTCAAAAGTTCAAAAAAGTTCAAAAAAAGTTCCAAAAAAAAAAGTCCAAAAAAAAGTTAGAAAATTCAAAAAAACCGAAAAAAAAAAATTTATCAAAAATATATTCATTGAAAAAAAAACTCGAAAAAATCCTATAGTGACGTCATAGCGTTACGGGACAGACACACAGACACACACACAGACACACACACAGACACACACACACACACACACACACACACAGACAGACACACACATTAAGCTCTTTATTAATATAACTAGCTTATTGCCCGTTGATAATCAACGCCCGCTGAATTTTTAATGGTTTTGATTTTTGGATCTGGGGGGTGGTAAGGGACCGGCATAGCTTTTCGGGAGTGCAAAAAAAAAAGGTGCCGTAGGGGTAGGGGGATGGTCTGGGGGGTGGTGGGGCCGGCATAGCTTTTCGGGAGTGCAGAAATGGTGCCGTAGGGGCAGGGGGGGTCTGGGGGGGGGTGAGGGGCCGGCATAGCTTTTCAGGAGTGCTGAAAAGGTGCCGTAGGGGTAGGGGGGGTCTGTGGGGTGGTGAGGGGCCGGCATTGCTTTTCGGGAGTCCAAAAAGGGGCCGCCGGGGTAGAAGGCGGCTCTGGGGTGGTGATGGGCCGGCATGGCTTTAAGTCAAAAAAAAAAAGGGTGGTAAAGGCCGGCATAGCTTTTCGGGAGTGCTGAAAAGGTGCCGTAGGGGTCTGTGGGGTGGTAAGGGGCCGGAATGGCTTTAGGGGTATCAAAAGTTGAAAAAATCCAAAAAAAAAATTGAAAAAAAAAGTTCCAAAAAAAAAAATCACAAAAAAAAAGTTGAAAAATCCAAAAAAAAAAAAAAAAAAAAAAGTTCCAAAAAAAAAATCCAAAAAAAAAAGTTGAAAAAATCCAAAAAAAAAAAATTCAAAAAAAAAGTTCCAAAAAAAAAAAATCAAAAAAAAGTTGAAAAAATCCAAAAAAAAAATTCAAAAAAAGTTCCAAAAAAAAAATCCAAAAAAAAAAGTTGAAAAAAATCCAAAAAAAAAAAAAAAAAAAAAAAAAGTTCCAAAAAAAAAATCCAAAAAAAAAAAATCTGAAAAAAATCCAAAAAAAAAAATTCAAAAAAAGTTCCAAAAAAAAATCCAAAAAAAAAAAAAAGTTGAAAAAAATCCAAAAAAAAAAATTCAAAAAAAAGTTCCAAAAAAAAAAAATCCAAAAAAAAAAGTTGGAAATATCCAAAAAACCGAAAAAAAAAAAAATTTTCAAAAAATATATTCATAGAAAAAAACTCGAAAAAAATCCTATAGTGACGTCATAGCGTTACGGGACAGACACACAGACACACAGACACACACACAGACACACACACAGACACACAGACACACACACAGACACACACACATTAAGCTCTTTATTAATAGTATAATTATTATTATATATAAGGTTTTTTTTTTTATTTGACCCTATATACGAGTATGTACGTAAGGTTTGAAGTAATTCATATATTTGTTTAGGATCAAAATTTTGATGGTAAACGAGATTCGAGAAGTGACTAAAATTATAAATCGATATAATATTGAACGTTCGACGTTTAATATCTATTAAAAAATACTTTTCATACAGTAAAGTCAACCAAAAGTAGATAAGATAATACAATCATGTGTTCAATCAAATATTTTCACTTTGAACATGTTGATAAAAAGTATATCACTTGAAAAACAAATTATCTTTAAGTAATAAAATTCGATTTTACCACACCCGTTTTACAATCCAAGAAGAACAGTCGCGTTACAACCAATTCAAAGAAGTATAAAAACGAATTAAATAAGCAATATTCATCTATTGAATATATTTAACATAATTTTAGTAAAATTTTTATTATTAATTTAATTAGAACTGGGTAATGTGCTTCCTCAACCTGATCTCTGTCACCACCAGTCTTCTACAACAGCAGCCACCAGAAGCACTATTCTACCCTATCCCCAAGTAGTCCAAGGCATGGTAAACAATTTCGTCATCAGTATCGCACATTGCAACTCACAAGCCACCAGCAGCCATCACCAATAAGTTCAAGGTACGTGGAACAGTTTTGAAGAATTTATATAAAAGTATTTTGTCCTGAGATGGATTAACTCCTATACTGTCGGAGGGTCGAATATTTCATATTAACAATTTATTTGCAATGTTGTATTTTTTTCTTCTATCGAATTTTTTGATAAAAAACGTAAGACAAAACATTTTTATCGAATTTCACGCGGCCATCGCTACGCGCGCGCTTTCAAACTTTGTTTGCGGCTCTCAATCTTTTTTCTAGCAACCCAGACATGAAGGATAGTGTTCAAATATTTGTTATAGTTACATGGGTGTCCCAAAATTTTCATTAAAAATACATATGTGTAAATTGACCATAATTTACAGTAATAAACTGTCACACATAATATTTACGTTTTTTTAAATATAATAACAGCGATGTATTAGTACATACTTCCTCTGTCTTTCTAATAACACTGTTCGACACGAGAAATGTTTCCGAGACGAAATATATATAAAATGCGGAACACCAAAATTCTCTCGCGGACCACCGGTTGGCGACCGCTGCTTTACGATATTTGTGGAACATTTCAAGCATCAAGTGTCGATTGTGAACGTGGATTTTCTTTGATGAATGCCATCAAATCTAAATCACGCAATAAATTAAAGATTAAACACAGATTATTTGATGAGAATCAAATCATATACATACATATGTATATTAATAGAAAAACAGATTGACCTAGTTGAAGTATATAAAATTTGGATTAATCTGAAAGAACTGCGTGAAAAACTATACAATATTTATAAATTATATGTACCGTTATAAAAGACTGCCACTTTGAGTTTAATATATTATTATTTCATTGATACGAGGCAGATTTTATTTGAAGTAAAAAAATAAACATATTTTGTTGTTTGCAATTATTTTTTAATATTTGTAATATTTTCATATTATGTACCTATATCATTGTAAACCAATTATATCAAGATGTTTTCAATCAATGAGATATAATATATAAATATAAAGATATAATAAGCGTTTTGTCAAATAAACCTTTTTTTTTTAAATCATTATTTTTATATACAAAATGAATTAATAATAATAATTTTATCTATTAAGAATTAGCATAAAAAAAACTTAATTTTATAACAGATAACACAAAAATTAGGTGGTTTTCCAAGGGAAGTACCACTTCCGGTTGACGAAAATTTTGGTCTTGGTTGACGAAAAAAAAAAAAAGTCTTATGGATTGTAATGGCCGGTAAAAAAATATAAATATGAAGTTTCAGTTTAATAGGATAAATGATTTTTGAGTTATTAGCGATTTTACACAAGTACACAGACAGACAGACATTTTCCAGAAATCATGAAAACGTTATCAGGGGATGATACCTGATACAAATCAGTCAAAATCTCAAGGTCGAATTTTCGCACGATCACAATACTTTAACCGATTAGGATAAAGTAAGAAGAATTTTCCCATTTGTGAAAATTTCCATTTCGAGCCCTGGAGTAAAAACGTTGACTTGACAGTGGTTAAAAAAAATAACGTTAAAAATATTGATTCTCAAACATTTTATTTAAAAAAATTGAAGTATTTGAAAGAGAAATTTACACATTTGAATAACTATAATAAGAAAATCGAAGGATTTATACCTAAAGTTAAGTTAAAAATTAAGTTCCAGCGGTTCTCAAACATTTGAAGCAGTAATTCTTAAACATTTCAAAACAAGTAATCTCAAAAATAATAATAGTAATCTATCTATTAAATCTATCTAATCTAAATAGTAATCTACTAATATTTCGTTGAAGTTTCTAAAGATGATTTATACAGTAATGTAACTCAAACACAACTTTTCCCAGAATTTGATACAAAATTTGCAATCAGTGATTCTCAACCTTTTTATATTCTAGCTTCACAAAAAAAAAATCTCACAGTTATTAAAAAATCTTTGAACTCGGAATTTATTTCACTTTGGCGATTAGCCGGCTCAGAATTACTCGTAATTTTGACATTTTCAATTTCAAACGATGAAAGTCAATTACAAAAAAAAAAAATATTTTTAACCTCTAGGTATAAAAAAATAACCGTGAAACACACATCCTCGGCAATGTTTTTAGATGAAAAACAGTTGCATGAATCTTTCGAACCAGTGGTTCTCAAAATTTTCTATATAAACATACCCATTTCATCTGTACCAACTTAAAAATACCATAATTTTGGGAATTTAGAATTTTTTTTAATTTTGTCTCTTAAATAAATTATTTGAGGACTTGGACCGTCCGACCAGGATAAGCAACTTTACTTGATCAAATCTTAACATGTGTCAAACTTGATTTGAAAATCATGTTTACCTTTCTTCGTAAAATTTTAAAACATTCGACAAAAAAATTATTTTCTCAATAAATAATGATTTTACATATTATCCCTGATGATGAAAAATCTTTCCGACACTGTTGCCAAAATGACATTTTAAATAAAATATTTAAAAAAAATTTTCCAGTGGTTCCAAAACTTTTTTCAAATAATATATTTTCACTTTTGATGAAATTTGGAGATAAAAAATTGGATCAGGGATATTTTAGAGGCTTTCTAGAATATTTATTTTTATTACCCGGCTTTATTACCCGGCTTTGCCCGGGGTGTAATTAATATAATGTAATATAGTGTTTGTTTAGTAAATTATTTCAGGAGCCCAAAAAAAAAGGGGCCACCGGGGCAGGACGGGGGTTTGGGGGGTGGTAAGGGGCCGGCATAGATTTTAGGGAGTATAGTAACGCTATGACGTCACAAGGATTTTTCGAGTTTTTTTCGGTTTTTTTTTTTTTTTTTGAAACTTTTTTTGAATTTTTTTTTTTCATTTTTTCAACTTTTGATACCCCCTAAAGCCACTCAAACCACCCCCAGGGGCCCGAGCAACGCCTGGTAATTGACGAATGACCCATACGTACATACATACAAACTTAAGCGTTTTATATATTAGATTATCGTTTTTCACACATTTTTGGATAAATTGTATTTTTTAATTATTTTACTTGAAATTTTCAAATAATGCATTATTATAAGTTATTTTCAAAAAAAATCACACCAGTGGATTTTAAACCTTTTAAAAAAAATATTAATTTTTAAATATTTTTAATCGTTTTAAATTTTTAAGGGCTGTTTAATATTACCATTATTGTCATGATAACAATATATTGCAATGATTTTTTATTAGATATTTAAATTTTTCATATTATTTCATATCTTGAAAATTCTCAAACCAGTGGTCCTCAAAATTATTTAAAAATTAAAATATTTGTTTTGAATGAAAAATAATGGTATTTAATCATATTATTAGTATTGTTGAGATTCTTTGTAAATATCCTTCGTACCAGTGGTTCACAAACGGTTATTTATAATTGTTTTCTTTGGCTAAACATGTCTTAATTAATTATTTCTCGTCGTATATTCAATTTTTTTAAGTTTTAAGTACAAATGCAGTTACTGCATTTCATTTCCTATGGCCATAGATGGCTACTGAACATTTTGAATAAAAAACTGAAAATTTTGAACCAAATACTGAACAATTTAAAAGTTTCAGAATCACTGGTAGAAAAATTAAAATGAAAATCTGAAAAAGGAATTGCTTGAGAATCACTACTATAAAAAGCATCATAAAATAACAATACCAAATTTTGAAAATTTGTTTTTAACCCTATTCTTGAGAATCATTGGTACAATAATAATTGAGAACTACTACTTTTGAATACTCTGATGTATAACTCATTTAATATGCCAATAATTGCAAAGTAAATGTGTATTTATCAAAAAAAATTGTTTTTTAAATAAAAAAAGTTTGAGGGTTACTGGTAGAAAATTTAAAAAATGAGCTGTTTGAGAATTATTATAAAAACCTTCATTAAGAATCAATATAAAATATAGAAAAAATTTTTTTAACCCTTTTCTGGAGAATCACTGGTACAAAAATGATTAAGACTCACTGGTTTTGAATACTCTGATGTATAACTCCTCTAATGTGCCAATAATTGCAAAGGAAATAGGTAATTGCATAATATTTATAACAAGTAAAATATTATTTTTTGAATAAAAAGGTCCGATGATCACTGGAAGAAAATTTTTAGTGAAAGTCTATTTAAGACAGTTTGAGAATCGATAATACAAAAATTAATTTTTTTAACCACTTCAAGTAACCACTTTTACTCAAAAAAAAATTACGCTTTGGAAAGCTAATGTTTGAGAATTACTGGCGTGAAACAAAAATTCTAAAACTGGACCAGCTATTCTCCAAGATAATATGTATGCTAATTGAATTGGGAAAAAAAAAAAAAATTGGTTTCAGTCAGTATTCATCTCAAAAAAAGTCAAAGTTTATGTCGAGCAATACATATGTACATACATACATATGTACATACTTTCCCAATCAATGTGCTCGACATAAGAGTTCAAAGAGTTCAATTTTAAAGAAATGATTCTCGTGAACAAATCGTTAATTTTTCAACCTGTGACCCTCAAACTTCTTTAAATAGAAACATTATTTTATTAAAGTTGCTTTATTTTTATATATTTATGTATGTATGTAGATAGATATATCTATACATATTTACATATGTACATAAACGTACATAAGTTTTGTGAAAATTTGTAACAGGTATCATCCCCTGATCACGTTTTCATGATTTCTGGAGAAATGTCTGTATGTCTGTCTGTATGTCTGTGTACTTGTGTGTAAATTCGCTAATAACTCAAAAACCGTTTATCTTATTAAACTGAAACGTCATATTTATATTTTTTTTACTGGCCATTACAATGTAAAATAATAATTACACCTATTACAATGCAAATGTAATAGGTGTATCAACCTTCAAAATAATATAATTTTTTTACATTTTTTATCCAACCGGAAGTAGTACTTTTACTCTTGGTTTTGGAGTTTTTAATTTTTTCTCCATAACTATCAAGTCTATCAAGCTGAAATTTCATATGTATTATTTTCACGTACGATGGAAGAGATATTATGATTTTGGTCAACATCCGCTAACCGGAAGTGGCAGTTTACTCTTGAACGCGATTTTATTTTTCATTTTTTTCGGCCTTTTACATATTTGGTATCTTTATAATATTGTAATAGTATAGTCCTTAAAGCAATACCTAGCTAGGAAAAAATAAATCATTAAATTCGGTCAATCGGAAGTAGGGTTTTTTTTCTCGTAGATAAGTCAAAAATACTGTTAGCATGGAATATTTCCGAAACTACCAAACCGATCAAGTCAAAATTTCATATCTATATTTTTAACGTTAACCGTAAGAGATAATGTAATTTTGGTCAACATTTGCCAACCGGAAGAGGCAGTTTACTCTTGAACGATTTTTTGTTTTTTTTTTTTTTTCGGCCTTTTAAATATTTAGTATCATCATAATATGGTAATATTATAATTCTGAGATAAATACCTCGTTATAATAAAATAAATTATTAAAATCAGTCAACCAGAAGTAGGGTTTTTTTCTTGTAGAAAAGTCAAAAATCCTGTTACCACGAAATATTTCTGAAACTACTTAACCGATCACGCTGAAAGTTTATATTAATAATTTCCATATAAAATTTAAGATTTGATAAGGTTTTGATCAAAATCCGTCGACCGAAAGTGGTAGTTTTTCCTATTAGAATATATGCCGAAGATCGTATTTTACATACGCGCGCGCACTCAACACAGTAATTTTATGATATGTATGTATGTATGTTGGTTGATGTGAGGAATTTCAAGCACTTAAATTCATTAATTCTAATAAGATATTCTTTAATTGGGTTTTATAAATAAAAATCGAAAATTTACGGATATGAATAATTTTTTCCAGATATATGTATGTCAAATTGGACCAACTGTTGCCCATATTGTCTAGTTTGAAATTGCTTAAAGCTTAAACTTGAATGTTTTGATCGTAAATTTTCATTACATCGCGTGAACTTTGCATTTTGCAAACGAAGAAACACTATGGCATCGAGTAGCATGACTGGTCCTGACGACAATTCAAGCCCCGACAACACGTTAATGAAATCATATGATTTGGAACCTAGACTACACGACTTTGTCAAATATTTCGTGACTGAGATGGAAGCGACGCTTAATTTGCATTATGAGATTTTAGAAGGAAATGTGAAAGAACATGGGATAATACCAAAAGTGATAGTACAGGCTTTGGAGATATGTACTGCAAACTTATTAGGATATAAAAACGTAGGAAAACTATTTCAGAGACCTCTAGAAATATCTTTTGAAAAGCTTGAAAAAAATAAGTCCTTAGAATACCACGATATAGTCTACGCCTTTCAACATTCGAAAATAAAAGGAAGACGTCGTTTTGTGACCATTGCTATTGACGTTTTCAAAGTTAAAATAATATCAATTCATTGGGGTCACTTCGGACCGCGGATGTCCAAAGGCAATGAAAAGATTGGCTAAAGATGCAGCTCATCGGTTTATGAACAGTTTTAAAATCGGAAGAAAAAGAATTGCCCGATGAAAAGAGTAAAATAAAGCAATCACTTATAAAAATAAGGAGAAAAATCGTAAAAACATTTACACCTCAAATGCCTGAGCTGAATCAGAATTTCCAAATGAATGCTCTGAAAGTCGTCGAGGGAAAGTCGAAATCATTGTCATTCGTGGGAATTTCAGTATTTGATAAAATAAAAAAACCTGGTTATGAAATACAATACAAATGCAGGGAATCACACGAAGATTGTACGAAAATTAATAACAAGTGGAATACAGCAAATATGTACGACAAAGTGGAAGTCGCAGTCAAAAAACAAGATGCAGAAGATTTTGACTTATATGAAAGGAAAAATTCTAAATGTGAAAAATACGGCTACCGGCGACTCGTTCCCGATGAGAATTTAGATTTAGATGAATACACACATTTTGTTAAATTCAACAAAGTTTGCTTGCGTCCACAATATTTAAAGAGTGCCGACTTTTATGAGACGCAACAAGGGATAATAATTAGCAAAATAGATGATGATGATGCAGATGCCGTTCAACGAAGAGTCGTGGCAATATCTGAAAAAATATATGAAAATACCAGGGAAGGTTTCCATCAGATCAAAGAAGAACTCAAAAATCAAATCGATGAAACCAAAATGCAGCATTTTGAGGCAATGCAGATACTAACAGATCAATTGATGAATATTATTTATGATCATAAGAAAATCCATAAAGAATTTCAATCGGCACAGATAGATCGTGATACGAAAGCAGCTGCAATTGAAAATACTGTGAAAAGTGGAAATTTAATAGTTGTCAACGAGATAAAAAACTTAGGACAGAAATTCGACCAAAACAATAAAAACGAACGCATTTTATTTCGTTTGAACAAACCCGTGAAATCATTCCAGGGAAGAAAGGAAGAATTGGAACTTTTACACAAAGCATTAGTAAATGGACGAAAAACAACTGTGATTTCTCAAGCTGCTTCTATTGTAGGCTTAGGTGGGATTGGCAAAACAGAATTATCTAGAAAATATGCTGAAAATTATATGGAATTTTACTATAATATTGTATTTATAAATGCAGAAAAACCGGAAACAATATTAGACTCGTTTAAAAAGTTAGCTGATAGAGTTGGAGTTAAATTAATAGACGAACAAGATAAAAATAAAAAAGAATGCGACATTAAAGACTTTGTAGAACAAATTTATTTATATTTAAATGGCAAAAATGGCAAAACTCTTTTGATATTCGACAACGTCGAGAATTATTCCGACATAAAAAATTTCATTTTTAACTATGTGTGTGACAGCAACAAAATCTACACGTTAATAACATCGCGATGCCGAAACTGGGATGTCGGAGATAAAGGTGATATTGAATTGATTCCTTTACAAGAATTCACTGAAGATGAAGCTATGGATTATTTGGTAAATGCTTTGGAAAACGAAAACAAAGATGATCTCAAAGCATTAATGACAGTTTTAGAAAGGTTTCCTTTGGCGCTTAAGCAAGCTGTTGGATATATTCGACAGCATAGTAATAGCAAAAGAAAGGAAAAAGGCTTAACAGTAAAAGATTATTTGTGTTTGTATGACAAGGAAAAGATTAAATTACTGAGCGAGGGTAGTAAAAAAGATGATGACGTTTACACTCAAACAGTTGTAACGACGTGGAGAATTACGATGGAAAAGATCGAGCAGCTTAGTGAATGTGGGAAAATTGCTATGTCAATATTTAAAATAATGTCATATATGGATCCAGACAACATTGATATCTTGAAACTTTTTTTAAGATTCGAAAATAATGAAGAAATGTTGTGGAATGCCGTGGAGTTGTTAGATGCTTACTGTTTAATAAATTTAGATAAAGGAATAGCCAATGTGCATCGATTAGTACAAGATTGTACTAAAATATACGTCATCGAGAAAAATGAGGAAGAGGATGTGCTGAGACAGGCGTTGAATATATTGAAAGAAACTGATTTTGTAAAACATATTGTTAGTGTGTGGGAACAATCATCAAAATACTCTCAATTGGTGAAAGAGTTTTATTCCGAATCAAGGTATGGTTCTAATAAAGAAACTCCCATTCATCTACTAGCCAGTTATCGGAACGATAGTATTGCAATTGCTAACATATTGAAACACGAGCAATGCACGAATAGTAAAAATAAATTTAACGATACCCCTTTGCACAATGCATCTAAAATGGGCAATATAAATGTGGTAAAATTTTTAGTGGAACAAGGGGTGAAGTTAAATGTCACAAATAGTTGGAAACAAACACCATTACACTGTGCTGCATCTAATGGCTATGATGAAATGGTGAAATATCTCATCGATAAAGATGACACGTTAGCAAGCTTCAAAGATTATGAAAATAAAACACCACTAGATTTGGCTATATTTAACGGTGATATTAGTGTTGTTGAAATACTAAATCCCCAGGCGAATGATTCGTGTTTATTTCATGTACGTTTAAATAATGCTGTACGATTGAATGATTTCAATAAATGTGATGAAATAATCATGAATATGAAAGAAACTAATAAGATTTTATTAAAATCAATGTTTGAAGAAAGCGGAGCTCTTCATGTCGCTGCCACTCATTGTGATGATATAATGATTGAGTATCTTATAAATAAGGGATATGATGTAAACTCACGTGATAATTTTGGCAAAACACCAATTTTGTTAGCCTGTCAAAATAAGAAAATGGACGTGGCAAAAAAGCTCATAAAAAAAGGAGCCGATCCCAGAATTTGTAATGAAGACGGCAATATAGCTCTCCATTTTGTTGCTAAAACCGATGCAGTTGAAGAATTTGAAATACTTCTTAGTAAAGGAGCGGATCTGAATGCTCGTAATAATTATGATTCTACACCTTTTCACTGGGCTGCAGAATGCGGTAGTCTTAAAATACTGCAACTTATTTTAAATAAAGGTGTCGATATAAATTTGACAACAAAAACTGGATCCACACCTCTTATTCTTGCAGCAATTAATAAAAAAACCCAAGCATTGAAGTTCTTGCTTGAAAACGGAGCCGATCCCAGAATTTGTAATGAAAACGGCGCTATAGCTCTCCATTTTGTTGCTAAAACCGATGCAGTTGAAGAATTTGAAATACTTCTTAGTAAAGGAGCGGATCTGAATGCTCGTAATAATTATGATTCTACACCTTTTCACTGGGCTGCAGAATGCGGTAGTCTTAAAATACTGCAACTTATTTTAAATAAAGGTGTCGATATAAATTTGACAACAAAAGCTGGATCCACACCTCTTATTCTTGCAGCAATTAATAATAAAACCCAAGCAATGAAGCTGTTGCTGGAAAACGGAGCCGATCCCAGAATTTGTGATGAAAACGGCGATACAGCTCTCTATTTTGTTGCTAAAACCGATGCAGTTGAAGATTTTGAAATACTTCTTAGTAAAGGAGCGGATCTGAATGCTCGTGATAATAATGATTTTACACCATTTTACTGGGCGGCACAATTTGGCAGTCTTAAAATACTGCAACTTATTTTAGATAAAGGTATCGAAATTAATGTGACTTTAAAGGCTGGATTCACATCACTTATTGTTGCAGCAAGTCATAATAAAACCCAAGCAATGAAGCTGTTGCTAGAAAATGGAGCTGATCCCAGAATTTGTGATGAAAACGGCAATACAGCTCTCCATTTTGTTGCTAAATTCGATGCAGTTGAAGAATTTGAAATACTTCTTAGTTATGAAGCGGATCTGAACTTTCGCAATAAAGATGGTTGGACACCGGTTCATGTGGCTGCGCGAGCTGGTAGTCTTAAAATACTGAAATTTATTTTAGATGAAGACGTCGATATTAATATGCGCGATAAACGTGGAGACACACCACTTATTATTGCAATAATTAGTAATAAAACCCAAGCAATGAAGCAAATGTTAAAATACGGAGCCGATCCCAGAATTTGTGATGAAAATGGCAATTCAGCTTTTCATTTTGCTGCTAAATACAATGCAGTAGAAGAATTTGAAATGCTTCTTCTCAGTAAAGGAGCAAATCTGAATATTTGCAATAAAGATGGTTGGACACCAGTTCACGTGGCTGCAGGATTTGGTAGTATTAAAATTTTGGAACTTATTTTAGATGAAGAGTTCGATATTAATATGACTTCAAAAGCTGGAGATACACCATTTATTCTTGCAGCAATTAATAATCAAACCCAAGCAATGAAGCTGTTGCGAGAAAACGGAGCCGATCTCAGAATTAGTAATGTAAATTGCAATACAGCACTCCATTTTCTTGCACAATCCGATGTAGTCAAAGAATTTGAAATCGTTCTTAGTAAAGGAGCGGATCTGACAATTCAAAATACAGATGGTTGGACACCGGTTCATGTGGCTGCACGAGCTGGTAGTCTTAAAATATTGCAATTTATTTTAGATAAACGTGTCGATCCTAATATGACTACAAAAGTTGGAGACACACCACTTATTATTGCAACAATTAGTAATAAAACACAAGCCATGAAACTGTTGCTAAAAAACGGAGCCGATCCCAGTATTTGTAATGAAAACGGCGATACAGCTCTCCATTTTGTTGCTAAAACCGATGCAGTTGAAGAATTTGAAATACTTCTTAGTAAAGGAGTGGATCTGAACTTTTGCAATAAAGATGGTTGGACACCGGTTCATGTGGCTGCGCGAGCTGGTAGTCTTAAAATACTGCAACTTATTTTAGATAAATGTTTGAATATTAATATGAATGCAAAAGTTGGAGACACACCACTTATTCTTGCCGCTAGTAATAATAAAACCCAAACAATGAGGCTGTTGTTAAAAAACGGAGCTGATCCAAGTAGTAGTGATAACAAAGGCAATACAGCTCTCCATTTTGTTGCTCAATACGATTCAGTTGAAGAATTGGAAATGATTTTTAGTAAAGGAGCGGATCTGAACATTCAAAATACCGATGGTTGGACACCGGTTCACGTGGCTGCGCAAGCTGGTAGTCTTAAAATACTGCAACTTATTTTAGATAAAGTTGTCAATCCTAATGTAACTACAAAAGTTGGAAACACACCACTTATTTTGGCAGCAAGTAATAATAAAACCCAAGCAATGAAACTGTTGCTACAAAAAGGAGCCGATGCCAGTATTTGTAATGAAAACGGCGCTACAGCTCTCCATTTTGTTGCTAAAACCGATGCAGTTGAAGAATTTGAAATACTTCTTAGTAAAGGAGCGGATCTGAACTTTTGCAATAAAGATGGTTGGACACCGGTTCATGTGGCTGCGCGAGCTGGTAGTCTTAAAATACTGCAGCTTATTTTAGATAAAGGTTTTAATATTAATATGACTGCAAAAGTTGGAGACACACCACTTATTCTTGCAGCTAGTAATAATGAAACCCAAGCAATGAGGCTTTTGTTAAAAAACGGAGCTGATCTAAGTAGTAGTGATTACAAAGGCAATACAGCTCTCCATTTTGTTGCTCAATACGATTCAGTTGAAGAATTGGAAATGCTTTTTAGTACAGGAGCGGATCTGAACATTCACAATAAAGATGGTTGGACACCGGTTCACGTGGCTGCGCGAGCTGGTAGTCTTAAAATACTGCAATTTATTTTAGATAATGACGTCGATATTAATATGACTACAAAAGTTGGAAACACACCACTTATTATTGCAACAATTAGTAATAAAACCCAAGCTATGAAACTGTTGCTAGAAAACGGAGCCGATCCCAGAATTTGTGATGAAAACGGCAATACAGCTCTCCACTTTGTTGCTAAAACCGATGCAGTTGAAGAATTCGAAATACTTCTTAGTAAAGGAGCGGATCTGAATGCTCGTAATAATAATGATTATACACCGTTTCACAGGGCTGCAGAATTTGGCAGTCTTAAAATACTGCAATTTATTTTAGATAAAGACGTCGATATTAATATGCGCAATAAACTTGGATACACACCACTTCTTTTGGCTGCAAGATATGATAAATTTCACGTATTAAAATTGCTGTTAGAGAAAGGCGCCGATCCGAAAGTCGTCAATAAACAAGGAATGACTCTACTCCATTGTGCTTCGATAGCATGCGGTGTTGATGAACTTAAATTTATCCTTAAAATGAACTTCGATCTCACAGTTGTGGATAAAATGGGAAATTCAATACTTCATAGCGCTGTACGTGGAAGAAATAAAGCTGCTATTACGTTTTTGATTGAAGAAGGAATCGACCCGAATATTACCAATAAGTTCGGGTATAAGCCACTTCATGATATATCTTATAGCACTATAGACATCACTCAACATACAATGAAACTACTTATAAAACTGGGTGCTAATCCTAACGCAGTGGACAAATCTTATGGTACTCCCCTGCATTCGGCGTCAATAGCAGATAATTACAATGCTGCTACTGTTTTGATAGAAGAAGGTGCTGAAATCAACGCTTTCGACAAACGTGGTCGATCAGCATTACTCAAGGCTTCTTCAAAATGCCATTTAAGAATGATCGAATTACTTTTGAAAGAAGGTTCTGACGTAAACGTGATTGACATAAAAGGTAGATCATCATTGCATCATCTCACACGTAATGGTCAATTCGAAGGCGTGAAACTATTGCTGAAATATGGCGCTGATCCTCGCAATTTGGATAAGGCAGGCCACACACTTTTTCATTTGGCCGCTATGCACTGCCGATACCATGCTGTCGAATATTTTATACAAAATGTTGAAAACATTGATGTCAATGCACGAGATAATGGTGACAAAACACCGTTACATTTGGCAGCTGCTTGTGGAAGAGTCGACATTGTTGCGTTGTTTATTCGTAAAGGAGCTGATATTAGAGTCACGGACAAATTCGGCAAAGCGCCTTTAGATTACGCTATCAACTGTAATCGTTCAAAAGTCGTCGAATTCATCAATAGAGCCTCACAAGGTGATTAAATTTATATTTTATAATTTTTGTTTGACAAGTTAATTTGGATCTAATAGTGTGTTTGTTTTTTCAATTTCCAGCTAAAGTAGCAGATATATGATTTAAATTCAAGCTTCACACCGTGGAACTTCAGAGATGAATCAATTTAATTGTATGTGAGGGAAAATTCAAAGGGTAAAGGGAAGTTGTTAATTTCTTGAATACGTAGACTTAATTGCATATGCATTTCGAAATAGTATTACCGTTATATCCTGGCACTGCCGGATTAGATTTCCGCACTGCCGGTTAACAAAAGTGTCCAAATTATCAAAAAAACTATCCTTATTTAATTAATTATTTATTGTTGAATTTTGTTGCATAGTGAAATTTAATAGTTGATGAAAACGTTTCGAAAAGCTTTGACTAATTCATTGAAATATATGGATAGGCGATTGAAAAATATCACCGGCTATCAATAAATGAAATAAAAACATATGTAGATATACTCGTTCTTATTACGTCTTCTTCTGAAGGTGGTGTGATCGATTACTCAACTTACATTATTATATTATAAATTATTTCATAATGAATATTATACATTATTCATTATGAAATTTATTTTCCAGTGAATTTATTTCCAGTTTTCTATTACTTTTTGGTGGTTTTTTTTACTGGAAAATTTATAATGTCTAACTTTAACAATTTTAAGCCTTGAATTTCAAAAAAAAACTGAAAAAAATATCAGAAGCGAATGATTTTGCTTCAATTCAATTGAAGAATAATCATTTATTGGAAAATGTTTCAAAATGCAGCTCAAAATGATATAGGTACATACTTACGTACATACTTACAATTTCAAAAGAAATTAAGAAAGTCCCTTTACTTTTTGACTTAACCTCGTATATTCAAATGGAGCAGTTTAACTGACAGAAGACAAATACAAGATGAGCGTCGTGAAAAGCAGCATGATTTTTAAAATGCAAAGTTAATTTAATTAAACTGTAATAAAAATACTTTCCTTAATATTATGTTTATTTAGTCAAAGTTTGAATTGTAAGATTGTTAATATAATTTATATCTAATATTATATATTTTTATAATATTTATAATATTTTCTTTTATATGTATGTGATTAATAAATAGATTCGACAAAAATAAATATTTTATTTTTCCACTGTTCTGTTTTGTCACTGTTCTCTTTATCGCTTTACTGTTTTGTCCTGTTCTCTTTATCGCTTTTCTGTTTTGTCGTGTTCTCTTTTGTCGTGTTCTGTTTTGTCTTGTTCTCTTTTGTCACCGAACCGTTTAAAACATGTTGCATCTGCCATCGCTGAATTACGACCACACACTTTAAATGCATGCTGGAAAGCAGCATGGCCTGGATGTGTTACAGTCAATGCAATCATTGAAACAGTGTCGACATCAGCTGAAATCGTCAATTTAGCGCATAGATTTGGCGGAGAGGGATTTGATACCTTCAACCAAAATGATATCGACGAATTACTTATGGATAATGCTATAAATGATGATGATATTATCGATTTAACTCTGAATACTGACAAAGAACCAGAAAACGATGACACAGTGAAAGAAATACCAGTTCCCCTCACGGCAAATATAATTCGAGAAGGTCTACAATTGGAAAATTATTTTATTCTTCTGAACGAGCCTTCAAGTTTCAACGTGGGCTCAAAAATTGTATTTCTGGGTATGAGGAACTGCATAAATAATTAGTCATCGAAACAAGATAATCCTAACAAACTTTGATCATTAATTATATTGTTAGAAAGAGAAAATCTACACAGAACAATGATGAAATTAAAGCTGATTCTACAACTGCGCATACTATTTCTTCCGAATAAGAGAGCGATTTTGAGCCATATCGCAAATCGCGACAAAAATTATCATACAGCGATGATAGTTTATAATTAAAATAATTATTATTTCTCTAGTGGATGTCTGGCATTAGAGATGCCCGATGCCAGACATCCTTAAAATGTTACCAAAAATGTTATATTTTAATAAAATAAAGTAAATAAAGATTTTAAATAATTTTTTTATGCCTTATTGTTTTCCTGGTTTTTTATTAACTTTTTTTGTGCAATTTTTGGTATATTTTATATAGCTGTTTCAAAGTTATGCGGTTTTTAAAGTCCATGCAACGCATCTTCACTTTTTCTATGTAAGTCATAGCTTTTTTTGTGCGATTTTCCGCGGAACGCATCTACCGCACAAAAAAAGGTTTAAGTGTACTCCTATACTATACTCCTATACTCCTATACTCCTATACAAAGTATTGTTTTTTGTCACAGCAATGGGATATAACTTTTTACTTTATCCTAATCGGATAAAGTATTGTGATCGTGCGAAAATTCGACCTCGAGATTTTGACTGATTTGTATCAAGTGTCATTCCCTGATGACGTTTTCATGATTTCTGGAACATGTCTGTATGTCTGTGCGTCTGTGTGTCTGTGTACTTATGCGTGTGTGTGTCTGTATGTGTGTTTTCTCCGAAACTATCAAGACTATCAAGCTGAAATTTCATATCTATTATTTTCACGTAAGGTATAAGTGCCATAAGGAATTTGGTCAACATCAGTCAACCTGAAGTAGGGTTTTTTTCTTGTCGAAAATTCAAAATTTTTTTTACCACAGAATATTTCCGAAACGGCTTCGGCGATTTGGTCGAATTTTCATATCTATAGTTTTCACGTTAGCCGTAAGACATACTGTGATTTTGGTTAACATCTGACGAGCGACAGTGGCAGTTTTCTCTTGAACGATTTGTTGTTTTTTTTTTTTTTTTTTTCGGCCTTTTAAATATGTAGTATCGTCACAATATTGTAATTTTGTACTCCCGAAAGAAATTGCTAGTTATGAAAAAATAAATCATTAAAATCAGTCAACCGGAAGTAGGGTTTTTTTTTGTCGAAAAGTTTAACACAGAATATTTCAGAAACTGGCCCATTGATCAAGTCGAAAATTTATATTTATAATTTTCCTATAAAATTTAAGAGTTAATAAGGTTTTGATCACAATCTGCCAACCGGAAGTTGTAGTTTTTTTTATTTGAATATATGCCGAAGATCGTACTTTACATACGCGCGCGCACTCAACACAGTAATTTCATGGTATCTATGTATTACTGACTTACTATTATATGACTTACCATAAAATTTTCTTTTCAAATCAGGACACCTTTGAGAATTTTCTTGAAGTAGTTAGTGAGCCACTTTTATGTGATTTTAGATTGAGAGAAGTATATTTAGCTAAGTATTTACGATTCAAAAAGGGCTAAGTAATGAATTGGTTGACAATAAAAAACAATTATTTAGTAATAATTTTTAATTACTCTTAATTGAACATAACTTATTATTAAAAAAAAGTTAACAATATTTATCACTAACTTGAACTTTCTTTAAAAATTCTTTGATATTTTTAATCGCGTCGAAAAATTCACTACAATTTAGTTCACAATTAGCTTTGCAGCGCAATAAAGCTTTTACAGTTGATAAAACTATTTTACCACTTTCTTCAGACCATATGTTATTCATTATTGAAAAAATTCTTTCAACCGGTGCAGATGTGCCTGCAGACATGCTGAAAATGTATTCTATAATTTGGACAAGATTGGGCAACGAAATGTTCTTTTCTTTGAAATGACCGAATAGATTTATCCATTTTTCTTCGAAACTTGCATTTTTCCAAATGGTATAGTTCGCAGAACAAAAATTTTTTTTTTTTTTTGAACCTTTTGCAATCACCACTTCATCAAACAGTTCATCCATGTTTATTGCACTATTTGCAAGAGTTTCATTAATTTTTTTCACCTGATGCTTCAATTTCAGACCTCCATTGTTGTTTATCCAAATAAACGATTCTGCTCCACCAAAACTATTTTCCCATAATTCAATGTAAGAAAGACATCGGTCATAAAATTTTGTAAACTCTTGTAGGATTGTATTAATATTAATATTTCCATTATTTACCCGTATTCTAAAAAGCTTTTTTGCCTCTTGTGGTATAAATTTATTTTCACGCCTTTCCTCAAGATTTTTTTTTAATTTTCTAAGTTCAATGACAATATCAGCTGCACTTGCTTTTGTACTTTCCATAATTAAGGTAGATTTGTTAAACAACGTAAGTTGACCTTGCACAAACCGCAAATATATTTCACCACAATCATTTTCAAAGAACTCTTTTATCAACACTGGACAGTGTTGATAAAAGAGAGAAAAAACTACCACTTCAGTCCCTCATAGATTTCAAATATTCTATCGATAGCCGGAAGTAGCGAAAGAAAACGAGTGTTGCCATGTTGAAGAACCTTTTTATACTAGATATTTGCAAATTCACAGAACTCTTTGAGTTGAGTTACTCGAACCGTATAAATGTGAAAATATTTATAAATTTTACTACTAAAGCTTCTATTTTAATAGGTAGATCATCAGTTTAAAGGTAGAACATCAGTTTAAAGGTAGAAATAGGTAGAACATCAGTTAGAACTGCAGTTTGAAGACAGTTGTGAACGATATGAACACCGCAACCAATGCCCACAATATTTCTTCCTAGTTCTTTCTTCACTCGACTGTAAATAATGTTTTCTCCTCTCCATTTGACACCCCCAAATTTGGTATTGCAGTTATCTCCACAAAATCCAATATTTTTTTTTGTTAAATAATGGTTTTTGATAACTGACATTAGATAGTTTGTCAATATTTCTACAGTTTCACCAGGAACTGATTGAAAGTCTAAAAGCTTAACTTTTACTCCACAATCTGGTACAAAATATCGCACAACAAATGGCACAGTTTTAATTTCTTTCCTGTTGGGAGGCATCAATTGATATTGTCACAAAATTTGCTTTTATTAAATCTTCACAAAGTTGCTGAAACAACAGTGGCTCAATCACATTAACAATGACAGCTTCACATTTTGTTCTGGCCAGTGGCGTAGCGTGAATTCCAGGCGCCCCCCCGCAAAATATTTTAAGGCGCCCCCCCACACTCCCCTACATAAATATTATTTCCAAAATAATATTACCTTTATGAAGTAGAAAATTTTTTACTTCTGGACTTCGCATTGGTAAACACTTCGATTATTTCGTTAAATAAAATAAAATGAGTTGCAAATAGGTTGAGAATTCTTTGAAACTTGAAAAGTCAAAAACAAGATAGAACAAGTTAAAAAATTCGGGTGTGGACAATCCATGATTTTATCCATATATTTGAGGAATACAATGAGTAAGGAAAAAATACTGAAACACGATAAACCGTCACTTCTACCATACCGATTTTAATGACGTTTTTAAACTCACCATTGCTATAAGAATTCTAATTTTATAATATTGTGAAGATTCAAAATATATAAAAGGCCGGAAAAAATAAAATAACAAAAAATCATGCAAGAGTAAACTACCACTTCTGATGGACGGATTTTGATCAAAACCTTATCAACTCTTACGCCTTGTGTGAAAACTATAGATATGAAATTTCAACTTGATCGGCTAAGTAGTTTCGGAAATATTGCGAGACAGTTTTGTTTTGTTGTTTTTTATTGTAACAGTTGTTTTTTATTGTAACAGAATTTTTGATTTTTCTATTCGTTTTCTATTCGTAAAATCGCAATTCGATTTTAGCAAAAAAAAACACTTTCTTGCAAAAATGACAGTTGATCCATTGCACGTGCAGGGAAAACTCTGAAAAAGTTCCCAGGCAACTTGACTGGATTAATTGACCGTTTCGAGTTTTATTTTCCAAGAGAAGACGATCCACGGATAGGAACTGGTTGGATCCGAAGTCCATTTATTGCATCAAAGGCTGATTTGAGTGTCATTTTGCAAGATAAGCCGTTGGATCTATCTGCTGACGAAGGATTGAAGATGGTTTTTAAAACTAAGACATCACTAGATTCTTTTTGGATACATATCAAAGCAGAATATCCTGAACTTGCTGAAATTGCCTTGAAAGTTCTCCTCCCATTTTCTTCAACTTACCTCTGCGAAACTGGTTTTTCATTCATGACTATTATTAAGACAAAATACAGGAAGAGTATACATACATACATATGTACATAGATATTAAGTCCCCTTTGCGTGTAGCACTGTCAACCACGAGTTGATAAGCTAGTAAATAAACAAATAAATAATTAATTAAAAATAAATTAATAAGGTAAAAATTAAATTAAATTAAAAAAATTAAATTAAAAAAAATTAAATTAAAAAAAAAAAAATTAAATTAATAAGGTAAAAATTAAATTAAATTAAAAAAATTAAATTAAAAAAATTAAATTAAAAAATTTTAAAAATTAATTAATTAAATAAACGCATTACATAGTCACTGTTAGCTAATATCATTTTAATTTTAATAACTGTAGCTTGATTAAAATTTGTTTTATAATTAGTACTGTGTATTAAATTATAAATTTGTGATACATACAGTGGCGGCTCGTGGTTAAAATAGTTAGGGGTGCTGTGGTAGATTAAAAAACAAAAAAAAGTACATTTTGCTTTATTTAAAGATCAAAAGTTTGATAATGTTAAAAAATAATTGTAATCATATTTTTATCTATATATATAAAAAAGAATGTCTGTCTGTTTGTTTGTTTGTTTGTCTCTTATAGGCTCCTAAACCACTCAACCAATCGCGATGAAACTTTCAGGACTTATTGTGATCATGCCGGGGATGGTTCCTGTGAAAAAAAATCGGGAGAAAACGGGAACGGGAACGGGCTGCTCATACGTCAGATAACGTACTAGGAACGGGAACAGTAACTGTAACGGGAACGGGAACGGTAACGGTAACGGAAACGGAACGGTAACGGATCGGGATCGGGAACGGGAACGGGAACGGGATCGCCAACGGGATCGGGATCTGGAACGGGAACGGCATCGGGCATTGCAACACATGCCGGGTCAGCTAGTTTCATAATAAAATCCATCCGTTTATTTTTGTTATTTGTAAATAGGTCTATTACTTTTTCATTAAATTTTGGTATTTTGCTTATCATATCCTTCTCTATCGATAGCATTGACAAAGCTATCAATCTTTCCTGATTCATCGTATTTCTTAGAAACGTTTTTATTCTTTTTATTGTTGAAAAACACCGCTCAGGCTCTGCGGTAGTCATCAGAATTGTATTGAGAATTTTAAGAAGTTTCGTTATTTCTTCAAGAACATCGCATAAGTTACTTGCAGAAATAAATTTTGATAATGATAACACTGAGCAATAAAATCAATACTTTATCCGATCAGGATAAAATAAAAATACCCAGAGCGGAGATTGGTCAATCTTTACTAAGTTTGACCCACTGAATTCGAATCCGATAATGATTTTTGTTGAAATGCTTTCGTTAATGAGATATTCTTGATTTAAAAAATGTAAAAAATATCCATTTTTTTGGCTTTTGCGGCTTATAACACTAAATATAGTATTGCTGTGCTCAAAGTGAGTATTGAAACTAATAGTCAGATATTTTTCCTATTGATTGTGATTTTTTATTGCTTTGAAATACTTATAATTAATTATCTAACGAATTTTTAAAGTCAAAAATATATATTTGTTTTTACACTTTTTTTCCCCTTTGTTATTTGGCGTTTGTTTAGAGAATTTTTTATTTCACCACGTTTATAAGGATTGATTTTATATCTCAATATTTTTTTATTTTATCTAAACGTACTAATTCGAGCGGAAAATGATGGAAAGACGAGAAACATCCGATAGCGCTGTTCAAAGTGACAGCGGCGATACTGCGTTCGAGCGGCGAGAATTACCCACCCACCTTATCCATTATCCTCACAAACCGCACCACATTTTACATATCGAATGAGCGCCGCTGTACAATACGCAGTGTCGCTACTCCGATACACACATCTAGACCGGCGAGCGTAATACGCGCCCAAATTCTACTTATATTTTCATATAATAATATATGTACAAAAAATATACATATAATATATCTGTTGTATCTTACATATATGTATTAGATATGTATATTACATATATGTATGAATGTATATAAAATTACATTTTTCCACAATTTGCTTGGGGGTGCTGCAGTTTCGCAGTGTACATATATGGACGAGCCGCCACTGGATACATATGTATGTATGTACATATTTCCAAAGATTTTTTGTCTCTTCAAATGTAAATATATAATTTGGTACCATTTTCCAAAATTTATTTTATATTTTTGTTTATTAAGACTTTAGAGCCATATCGAATTGGCTAATAGTACATATTTAAAGGTTATATAAAAAGAAAAATAATTAATAAATTAAGCACCGGTCTCTGGTGCTTAGGAAATATTTCTACCGGTCCGCCAAACTGAAAAACTATTGTATTATAATTTGTTTTTTGTCAATATTTAAAAAAAATGTCTACATTAGGTGCGGTTGGATTACATTAGGTTGCCTTTTGTTTTAAGCAGATTATTTTTCAATATTTTTGGAAAATATCTACATTAAGCGAGGTTAGGTTAAGTTTGGTTGGCTTTTAAATTTAAATTTTAAGCAGTTCATTTGTCAATATTTAAAAAAAAATGTCTACATTAGGCGAGGCTAGGTTAGGTTAGGTTGGCTTTTAAGTTTTAATTTTATGCAAATTTATCCTTCAGTAACATATACATACTAGTGTAAGCCCGTTGGATAACAACGGAGCGGTTTCTCACCATCCGTATACATGTGTATTTAATAGTTTTTATAGTTTTTGCATAGATGGCGCTTTATAATACAACAACGTAACAATTTAGCAAAATCGCGAGCTTACTAAGATATTAAGATAATAAGTATTAAGATATTATATAGTCAAATTGAAGCAGGCCCGTTATTATCTAGTTTGGATCACAGCGTAAGCGCTCAATGTCCCGAATCAGTGATACCGGGTTCAAATCCCACTCGCGCTACGTTCTGGTTTTTTGACTATTTACCTAGGCGAGCGTTATCAGCAGACAGACAGACACACAGATGGAATAGGGCTATTATATGTATGTAGGTATATATAATAATAATCTAATACATAAAACACTTAATTTTGTATGTACGTATGGGTCATTCGTCAATTACCAGGCGTTGCTTGGGCGCGATTAATAGAAACGACGAAGTACACACGATAGTAGATGTTTTCGGCAGATTTAAGTACGTACGTCCCCGTCCCCCTAACCCCACCCCTCTACATTCCCGCATCCCTCCTTTATTACCCGGCTTTGCCCGGGGTGTAATTAATATAATGTAATATAGTGTTTGCTTAGTAAATTATTTCGGGAGCCCAAAAAAGGGGCCGCCGGGGCAGGAGGGGGTTTGGGGGTGGTAAGGGGCCGGCATTGCTTTTCGGGAGTCCAAAAAAGGGGCCGCCGGGGTAAGAAGGAGGGTTTGGGGGTTGGTAAGGGGCCGGCATTGCTTTTCGGGAGTCCAAAAAAAGGGTCGCCGTGATAGAAGGGGGGTCTGGGGGGTGGTAAGGGGCCGGCATAGCTTTTAGGGAGCCCAAAAAAGGGGCCGCCCGGGCTTGAGGGGGGTCTGGGCGGTGGAAAGGGGCCGGCATAGCTTTTCGGGAGTCCAAAAAGGGGCCGCTGGGGTAAGAAGGAGGGTTTGGGGGTTGGTAAGAGGCCGGCATTGCTTTTCGGGAGTATAGTAACGCTATGACGTCACTATTGGATTTTTTGAGTTTTTTTCTTTCAATATATTTAAAAAAAAAAAAAGGTTTTTTTGGATTTTTTCAACTTTTTTTTTTTACTTTTTTGGAACTTTTTTTGAACTTTTTTGAATTTTTTTTTTTATTTTTTCAACTTTTGTTACCTCCTAAAGCCATTCCAGCCGTCAAACCACCCCCCAGACTTCCAAAAAGGGGGCCGCCGGGGCTTGAGAGAAACCGGGTAATAAAGCTATATTTTTAATATTTATTTCACAACTGATTTTCAACCGCCACGGGATGCCTAAAAAGAAGCTGCGAAAGTTTTTAATGCGTATCTTATCCGTTTTGCGGAAAAAATATAGATACATACATACATACATCGAATATATAAAAAATCGGATCTTTTCATTAAAGCGCAAAATTTTTCATTCTCAAATGACTATTAAATGTGATGAAAGAGTATTCGTGTCTATGAGCGGAACATAAAAACGCAAAGTAAAAGTGTAAGTACCTATGTACATAACGAATCGTGTGAAAGTTCAATCGGAACATCTTGATACGGTAGTCGATATTAATAACCGCCCGCTCTGGGCACCGCCAATCGTAACGTAGTAAGGTGGGGACTACCCCGCCTTTGCCCTCTCTTTAATGCGCGGTGTGAAGAGACACACACCCAATAACCAAAAAAAAAAAAAGTAGGTCTTCGGCCCAATAGCGGCCGAAGACAAAACTACTAACACGCACACCTAGCTTAGGATAGTTTTAATTATCTAGGCTTGCCTAATTAAGAGTAGTCGGAAGCAGTGCCTGCTTCCATGCTTAAACTAACCAAATGCTTTTAGTCTACTAACACCCGCGACCGGGATGACTCCACTCTCGGGGAGTGTTTAACCCTTGTCCGAGGCAAGAGTCAAACCGGGCAGTCTTTTAAACTCTTTTTTGGAATGAGGTAAGGGCACTGCAAAACCCCCCTCTACATGTAAATACCGTCACGAGTGAGCACCCTCATTGACATGGGACCGTTCGCGCGTGGCGCAGCTTTAGAGTCAAATCGTAAATTCATGAGTCCCCTCGGCGGAGCGTAGTCCATTAGGCATCGCTATATACGAGGGTGGGAAAGAGGTGAAGACGCAAAACTTCAATGGGCCATTACAAGTCGATATTAATGTGGGTACTGAAAATGGTTGGACACCACTTATAATTGCAGCTTCAAATAATTAATTTAAAATAATGAGACTGTTGTTAGAAATGGGGGCCGATTCAAGAATTGCCAATGAAAACGGTGACACAGCACTCCATTATCTCGCAACAGTTGATGCAGTGGATGAATTTGAATTGCTTTTAAACAAAGGTGCAGATTCTAACATCTGTAATAATACTAATCATCATCATTTTC
Organism: Parapsyche elsis; assembly: GCA_022651745.1. Taxonomy (NCBI): domain Eukaryota; kingdom Metazoa; phylum Arthropoda; class Insecta; order Trichoptera; family Hydropsychidae; genus Parapsyche; species Parapsyche elsis. The sequence continues at coordinate 10,983 of JAGVSN010000118.1, read as the reverse complement.
AGCCGTTCACCATCCACTGCTGGATGAAGGCCTCTCCAATCCTCTTCCATTCTTGTCTGTCTTGAGCAATCTGCATCCACTTGACTCCACACATTCTTCTCAATTCGTCAGCCCATCTTCCACTTGGTCTACCTTGCTTTCTTTCACATCCTCTCGGATACCATTCCAGTACTTCTCGCGTCCATCTGCCATCCATTCTTCTCGCTATGTGTCCAGCCCATTGCCACTTCAACTTTTTCACCCGCACTGCTATATCTGCCACTTTGGTCATACTTCTTACCCATGTATTTCGTTTGCGATCTCTTCTTGTTATGCCAAGCATACATCTTTCCATGCTTCTCTGTGTGCACTGGATCTTTCGTAGCATTCTTGAATTTAGCGTCCAAGTTTCACATCCATACGTCATAACTGGCAGTACGCATTGGTCGTACGCCTTCTTTTTAAGCATAGCGGAATGTTGGATTTAAAACTATGTTCATTCTTCCAAAAGCACTCCACCCTAGTTTCATTCTTCGTTTTATTTCTTCTTCTTTACATCCAGTCATATTTACCAATTGTCCTAGGTATAAATAACTATCAACTATCTCTACAATATAATTATCTACTGTGACTACGTTTTGCGTGCAGAATTCATTAAACATAATTTTAGTTTTGTTAAAATTAATTTTAAGCCTACTTTCATACTTTCGTTGCTTAATTCTGTTAATCTATTTTGTAAATCTACTGAATTACATGCAACTATAACTATATCGTCAGCGAATCTTAGATGGCTCAAATGTCTTCCGTTAATCTTGGCCCCTGATTTTTGCCATTCCAGCGACCTAAATATGTCCTCGAGCACCGCATTGAATAATTTAGGAGAAATGGTGTCTCCTTGCCTAACACCTTTCTCAATACCGAATTGCTCCGTGTCTTCAAAGAGACGAACTGAGGCTGTTGCCTTTTTGTAGATGGCAGCTAGCAGGCTGACGTACGGTTGCGCAACGCCTTGTTTCTTGAGGGCATCCAGTACGGCTGTTTGACTGACTGAGTCAAACGCCTTCTCGTAGTCGATGAAACCTAAACATAGTGGTTAATAACAATCAAACACCGTTAAGCGGGCTCTATGTACATTAGCGCCGTAAATGGCCGCGAACACCATGCGTGTGTTTCGAAATGTGAGTGTGTGCGTTTCGCGCGTTCGTGTTCGCGCTTTGCGGCGTTCTCCGTTTTTTGTCGGTATTTTGTCCGTATTTGTAGAGTGCGAGACGAGACGCAGGCACTGATGCAGTCGAGCAAAAAAATTAACCCTGTAATAGGCTCGCTAATTTATTATTTTACACCAATGTATTATTTTGTTAATTGCTTAAAACTTGAATTAATTTTATTAGTTTCAGTTTGTTAAGCATTTATTATTTCATACATGAAGAAAGCATTTTTCTTTTCGTTAATTTTTCATCAATTCCATCGATTAATATGGTGTTATCATAAAATTAAACACATTCCTAAAACGAAAAATATTGCAACATGGAACAAGATATAATATTATATATCAGAATATTGAAATACAAAGCAGAAAAAGTAATAAAAGTTAGAAAACTAATGAAACTGACAAATTTTAATGAACTCTTTTTGGCACTTTTAGGTTCAAATGCGTATGTATAAATAGAGCTAAGACCTCCTAGTTAAATCAGTGGTATGCAACCCTTGATTAGTGTGCATTGTGCAACATATGAACGATTCATCTATTGTTGTTTTAACAAGTTTAACAACTCACCTAATGCCGATCCATATTTGCAAAACCCAAAATAGAAGTTTTAGAGAAATAAAAAGAAATTTTATCGATTTAAAAACGAAGACTACTAATAATATAGGTTATTTTATTATTATTTTGCTAAATTCGATGCTTGTGAAAGTTTACACAAATTAAAGTTTCCTACCTATGTACATACATACATACATATATACATTTCTATATGTTTTGTTTCTAAAATGTTTCATAATTAATTTTAAAATATCATGAACTGAAAAGGTTTGCGATTAGTGGGTAGATCTGAGCGATGCAATTGTAGTGATTTTTTGAATAGTGCCGTTGCCTAGTGAATTCTACACTCATTGATTCGTGGCGCGAGTCCGCGCCGTTGTTCACGCGCGAGTGTAGAGCCGACTTTACATTGTGCTGCAATAGCTGGTAGTCTCAAAATACTGCAACTGCTCCTTAATAAGGGAGTCGATATTAATATGGGTACTAATAAATAAAACTGGTTGGACACCATTTATAATTGCAGCTTCAAATAATAAATATCAAGCAATAAAACTCTTATTAGAAAGGGGAGCCGATCCAAGAATAAGTAATGAAAATGGCGATACGGCGCTCCATTTTGTTGCTAAAACCGATGCAGTTGAAGAATTTGAAGTGCTTCTATCTAAGCAAAGGAGCGGATCTGAATGCTCGTAATAATAATGATTTTACACCGTTTCACCGGGCTGCACAATTTGGCAGTCTTAAAATACTGCAACTTATTTTAGATAAAGGTGTCGATATAAATATGACTTTAAAAGCTGGATACACACCACTTCTTTTGGTAGCAATAAATGATAAATTTCACGTATTAAAATTGCGCATTCAAAACTTTTCGTTGTTCGTGTAAAACTCTCAGTTATCAAAAAACTGACATGGATATGGGCTCACACACACTTACCACACGCCACGCCACACACGCCTTCTGACGAAATCCTAAACGAATGAATTTATATGGTTTTGTATGGCGTAGGTACAAACTTGCACTGTACAGTACACTCCTTCTAATCCGGGCTAATGCTGGGGAGAGGTGGCACGGATTATTGAAAAACACGGATTACACGATTAACATTTATTTTCATCAGAATTACACAGATATAGGCTTAGAAAAAAAATTAGTGATTTTTTTTTGAATTTGCAAGTCTTTAAGTCGTTTTTTTACATCAGTGCGTACTTTCCTTACTGCAATCGTGTCGTTGTAATCGAAGTTCCACTGATTCATGCACTCTAATAAATGTTCGACTGATTGTAAAGCTTTCCTACGACTAACTCGTTCTAAAATAATTTCTTCTTCACTATTTTCGCTTTCTTCATCGTCAATTTGAATCGTAGTAGCAGCAAGCAGCAACAATATCTGCATCGCTCATACATATGTTGGAAACCTTGTTCATTTGAATCACAATGCAACCATTCATTCACATTTTCAGTGTTAACGTCTTCAAAACCTAGTAAATTTTTATCAAATCTATGATATCCGATATATCGTCGCTTTCTTCGTGGAATCTAAAACATCATCTTCTACGTTTTCGAGAAGCTTTCTCCACGATCTAACTAGAGTTATTGGCTTAACATTAGACCATGCTGCCGACACGCCATATATAGCATCTAGTATTGTCATTCTTTTCCAAAAGGCCATAAATTTTTTTTTAAAATAGAAAGAATTCTGAGAAGTTTCGCTCAATTTAGTCGAATGTTTAAATGAGAATGACGAGCGTATCCAAAAAAATTACACGGATCGTAATTTATTTTAATCCTCACACGACTGACCAAAATCTCAAAATTCCAATCCCATTACACATTCTCCCTTTTTGTGAAACACATTACGTAAAATGAAAACGAATTTATTAAGTTTAAAAGAAGGAGAGTAAACAATGGCTTTGGAATACATATCGTCAACAGAGCACTAAAACTTGTCGGTTTGTTTTAATTTATTGCTTGCGGACTTTTTAAGTTTCCATTTATTTGAGTATTTCGTAGAACTCATTCGCTGGCTGTGCTTATGTAGTTATGACTTTTCACGGTACATTAGCTTTTTTACAATAAAGCGTCACCTGGCTTCGATTGGTGTGCTGTTTTTACGACAAATATGCAAGTTTTTATTTTTATAAAAATAGTTTATAAAGCGCCATCTAATTGATCCAAGGGAAACGATAATTTCATTAATTTAATTAATACCCAGTTTTATTTTTATTATATTATAATTATTAATTATTATATATATAATAATTATAATTTTGTAAGTAAAAAAACAAAAAAAAAATTATAGTTTTTATAGGTAGGTAGGTAGCAGGTAGCAGTCCAGACCGCTTATATGGGTAAAAAAGGTCTCTCTTAGCAGCGTCCGTGGCTTATGGGTCTACGTGCTCAGTTACTGACTTGTCGTTCCGAGTTCAAATCCTGCTCATTCTGGTATTTTACTTATTTTTCCTCATTTCCTATTTATTGTATCTATAGGTAATGTTTAAAAGGACTAAGCCGACCGAAGGCGATAGCGTATAGCATTAGTGCGATGACTCTTGAGCCTAAGGTCGTGGGTTCGATCCCCCACTCGTTCTAGTGGTTTTTTAATAATTTTTTCTGAGCGAGCGTTATCATCAGACAGACAGACAGACAGACAGACAGACAGACAGACAGACGGATTTCGGCTATTATATATATAATGATGTAAAATATTTCGTGCATTGTTGAGGTAAAAACTAAGATATGTTTTTTTTATTTTCCAGATAAATATAAAATCGGATCAACCGGCAAAGAAATCTTGCTCAGTTTTTCGAGATGTTAATGTAAGCTGTCAAATTTTTTTAATTGGTGATTTTCAACATAATGCTCTAAATTTTCATTTTGCAAAGGAAGAAAACCTATGGCATCAAGCTCTAACCAGAAGACACATTAATGGAATCAATTGGTTTAGAAGATAAAATACACGACTTTCAAAAAAACCTTGTGACACGGCTAGAAGCAACCTTTTTTAATCGTGATTTTTATTACATTGAGTGAAATTTACATTTTGTAAACAAAGAAAAAATATGGCATCGAGTAGCATGACTAGCCCCGACGATAGACTATACCATTTTGTAAATTACTTCGTGATACAGCTGGAAAAAACCTTAAAAGATCATTATGATATTTTAGAAGGTGTGAAAAAATATGGGCAAAAATCAAAAGGGCTAAAAGATCGTATAATTAAGGAAATTGTTTCATATGTGCAGAAAAATTACCAAGTATACCAATCTGTACAATTCATCGATATAGCATACTTCTTTAATAATTCTAGCAAAGAAGGAAGATGTAATTTTGTGATCATGGCAATTGACGTTTTCGAATCTTATGAATTTCAATTCATCGATGTCACTTCAGATCTCGGAATTCGAAAGGGAATCAAAAGATTAGCCAAAGATGCGACGAAACGATTTATGAATAGTTTTAAAATTGATGAAGACGAAACTGATGATGAAATGAATAAATTTACAGACATTCAGAAATTGAGGAGAAAATTTGTAAAAATATTTAAACCGCAATTTTTGGAGGGTGAATTAGATTTAAGAATAAAGGCTGGAAGAGTCGTCGAGGGAAAGTCGAATTCAATGTTAACCCCTGGTTATAAAATTCATTACTACTGTAAAGGTTGCGATAAACTGAAAACCGACTGGAACACAGCGAATCTATTCGATAAAGCTGGAATCGCAATAAAAAAAAAAGATGAAGAAGACTATGAGTTTTTTGTTAGAAAAAATTCAAAGTGTGAAAAATATGGATATCGTCGTAATATTTCTGGGGAAAATTTAGACCAATACGAATCTTCTGAAATATGCAACATCCCTTGCAGGCATCCAATGTATTTGAAAGATGCAGATTTTTATAAGAAACAATATGAGATAATATTGAAAAGAATCAATTATAATGATGATATTAATAATGATCGAAATACTCCTCAACGGAGAATTGAAAAAAATAACGAGAAAAACAATGAAGCTCTTAAAATCCAGCCGTTGGGAGATATTTCAAAAGTGCAAATGGAAAGTTTAAAAAATTTCGGAACATCACAGACGGATCCTGATATGAAAAGTATGGAGGGGAGATGTCCAAGCTTTTTAACGTTCGAATAATCGGTTGGAAATGATTGCCAACATTTGAATATGATATCACTTAAATTTTGTGCAAGTATTTTATATCATGTGCTCTTATTGGTGGTTAGATTTATTTCCACTTGTCTAACCACTTCCGTTAGTTTTTCAGTTCAAATACTTAGATCTACCAGGAAACGCCTTTTAATTCATTAGTTATAAATCACATTTTAATGGATGGAGCATGAATTTTATTGTCTCCTAATTATTCTGAATATCTTGAAATCACGCAACACTGTGAAATGTCAGTTACATCTCTTATCATGTACATATGTACATACATATATTATTTAATCAGCAGCATTAATATCGGCAACTTGCATATTTGAGACATCTGAAGCAATTGATATAACTGTTTCTTTCACAGTTTTGGCAGAAAGAGGTAAATCTTTGATTTTTTGAGTATATCATTCTTATTGCTAAATTCTTTTAAAATAATTTCAGAAGCATTATAAAAGCAGGTTTTGATAAAATTCCCATCTGTAAAGGGTTTTCCTGCTTTTGCGATGTCTAGCAAGTCTAGCGACAAGGAAAAACTTGCCTCAGTATTCGACGAAGATCTCACCCAATTCGTAAAACTACTTTGTTGATTTTGGTTTTTTTTTTCAATTCCATTACAGCTTTTTTTCTGATATCACCATCGGGATACTTCTCACCGAAGTCGGAATTTCTTCGCTGGAAATGTCGCTCTATATTACTGGATTTGTTGTTCTGTAATTGTAAATCACATATCAAACATTGATGTTTCCCTTTATTAACTTCTGTAAATGCAAATCGATCGCACCATATTTTATTGAAACCTCTATTTTATTCTGCAATTTTTCTCTTCCTTGAACTCATGTTTTGAAACAAATGTTGAAGTGTTACGTTGCAAATTGCAACACAAAAATAAGCTTCGTATTCCAGGTTAAATAACACAATAAAATTGTTTCTACGTTTACACGTTTCTATTCCGAATTCACTCACTTTTCACAAATTTAAATTTCGAAAACACAATGCTTGTGCAAACTGAACTGTTCCTGTTCGAACTGCGAAATTAACTAAATCTCAATGGTAATATTCGAAATAAGAAACAACATTCTCACTAATTTTACTCATAAACTATTTTATGGCTTAATTTGTCATAGTTTCGTTTTATGTTTTCTCCGGATCCATATTGAAGGAAGGCAAGTATGTAAAAAAAAACCGTTACTAATTTGGTTGACGCGAGTAAATTCAGGGTCAAACAATCTAATTTACAATTTTATTTTACGAAAAATGTTGGATTATAAAAGGAGCCTGGTTTAATCAATCGAAAATACAAAAATATAAATATGATTCCAACAGTGTAGTGGGTGCAGTATTTTTGGATTTTAAAAGAACGTTTGAGACTAGACAGACAGATATTAGTGATTAAGTTGGCGAAATTGGGTGTAGGTGGAAATGTACTAAAGTGGTTTAAAGATTATTTAAATAACAGAAAACAAAAAGTTAAAATTGGTGATGTAAATTTTAGTGAAATTTTGGTGGAATATGGAGTACCGCAGGGCTCAAAGCTTGGACCTTTATTGTTTGTGCTGTACATTAATGATATAACTAGAATAATAAATAGATGTAAGATTCACTTATTTGCCGATGACACTTTAATTTATGTATGTAATAGATAAGGATATTAGAGTAGTAATTTAAACGAAGAGTTAGATAAGGTAAATACATAGATACATACATAGTTGGTTAAGTATAAATAAATTGAAATTAAATGCAAATAAAAGTAAAGTAATGTTTTTGAATTGGAAAAGTGATAGTAATATAGATTTAAATGTAAATATAGACAATAATAAGTTGAATGTATGTATGTACATAGTTAATAATATTAAGTATTTGGATATATGTATAGATGATCAATTTTAAATTACATGGTGAATGGAAAAAAAAAAAAGCAAAAAAAGTGGGAGTTTTATGTAGGTTAAGAAATGTTATGTCTAAGAAATCAAAATTTTTAGTTTACAATAAAATTGTTCGTCCTCATCTATCTAGTATATTGTGGTACTATTATGAATATGCTGGATGAGGCAACGATTAAAAAATCCAAATTATACAGAATAGGGCGATGAGAGCTATTTTAAGTGTTAATGGGTATAATAGAATAAGAATGTTAAATGAGTTGGACTGGTTGAGTGTAAGGCCCGTAACGCACTAGGCAGTCTGGCTGCGCAGCCACTACTATGTTAGAAAATGTATGTTACTGCCTGTTTGATAACGCACTAGGCAGCCAGGAAACTCTGGCTGCATAGCCATATAACACTGGGCTCCGATACGCAGTTGTTAGACAGGCAGCCAAAGGCTGCCACGGCCAACACGAGATGTTGTTGGCAAAGCAAATGTATGTGGCTGTCTGTGTGATGCACGCACTTGGAGACAGTCGATTCACATTTGCCATTTCAGATTTTCAGCCGCTTAGCAATTATTTTATAAACAATTCACTACGCACTAAATTCAACGGATAAGATCAAAGTATTTAAAAAAAAATCTCACCAATCTGCGCTGGAAACAATTTATATGAAACTATTTTCCACAAATTATTTGCATCTACATACATACAGTACAAAAGGATCTGAGATTCGAGATTACGAACCAAATATTGCATTGAAAACATGTTGTATCTACAATGTTGTCGCTGACCATTTGTGATTGTGTGTTCTCATCGTTCTGGCTGGATGGCTTTGGCTGCTTGAACTGGGTCCACGTTTTCTGGATGCCACAGCCATGGCTTCCGCAACCAGGCTACCCAGTGCGTAACGGGCCTAAGAGAGAATGCAACATTTTGTCTGCTAGCGTTCATTTATAAGTTAGACAATAAGTTGTTTCCTAAATATTTTGATTCTTTTAAAATTATTCTAATTTCATGTACATTGTTTTATTTCACTTCTTAAAAACAAGTTGTTAAAAAAGCAATAAAAACTAGGACAACTAAACGAATATTGTATAGAGGTCAGGTAATATTTTATAATTTTACTAACATCAAATCATTGGAAAAGTTCCTTGCGGCCTTAAAACGACACCTCCATACAACTAGATTAAATATATAGTTTTCAGTATGATTAATGTATTAAATTAGCTATAAGCTAAAGATTAATCAATAAAATAAATAAATAAGTAGCTTTACTGTTAATGTTTTAACCAAAATCATTTATTTTATATTTTACTATCTAAATGTCTTCAATTTTATAATACATACATATCTATTTAAATTAAAATGTTATAAAATAAGTGCAGAAATAATACACAAATAAATATAGTTATGTGAAATTGTCATTACGTACATTTATTGAATATTTTGGATAATAATAGTTGTCATGGGGCATTTGGCGTATAGTATTAAATAGAAATTTAGCATAGATGTCACTAAAATTTCTTGGTGAAAATTTAAAATTTCTTGATAAAATTTCATGAATTGAATATTTCACAATAAAAATATTGCGCATGATAAAATATTATATTTATTTGTTTTATTTTGCACTTAAACAAATTGAATAATTTAAATCGTATAGTTTTATTATTGTATGAACCAATCCATATACATATGTAAAATTATTTATCTGGAAAAATTAGATTGTACGATGTGAGTCAATTGAAAATTGAGTCGAAAATTAATACAAAAACATATGTACATATATCCTTAACATGGGTTCCATCTCACTGTTGTTGATAATTGGGGAAACTCATTACTACATAGTGCTGTAGACGGAATAAATGAAGCTGCTATTACTTTTTGATTGAAGAAGGAATCGACCCGAATATAACCAATAAGTTCGGGTATATGCCACTTCATGATATATCTTATAGCACTCAACATATGTACAATGAAGCTACTTATAAAACTGGGCGCTAATCCTAACGCAGTGGACAAATTCAATCGTACTCCCCTGCATTTAGCTGCAATAGCAGATAATTACAATGCTGCTGCTGTTTTGATAGAAGAAGGCGCAGAGATCAACGCTTTCGACAAACGTGGTAGATCTGCGTTACTCAAGGTTTCTACAAAATGTCATTTAAAAATGATCGATTTACTTTTCAAAGTAGGCGCTGACGTTAACCTGATTGACATAAGTGGTCGATCATCATTATATCATCTCACACGCTACGGTCATTTTGAGGGCGTGAAACTATTGCTGAAACATGGTGCCGATCCTCGCAAATTGGACAAGACAGGTCACACTCTACTTCATTTGGCTGCTATGCATTTCCAATACCGCGCTGTCGAATATTTTATACAAAATGTTGAAAATGTTGATGTCAATTCGCGAGATGATGATGGAAAAACACCATTACATTTGGCTGCTTCGTGGGGAAGACTTGATATTGTAGCGTTGTTTGTAGACAAGGGTGCTGATTCTAACGCCACGGATAAATTCAACAACACACCTCTAGATTACGCTCTTAAAGGTAATCATACAAAAGTCGTCGATTTCTTCAATAGAGTCTTACGAGGTGATTCGATTTATATTTTTATATTTTTGTTAAACATGTTGATTTGTATGTAATAATGTGTTCCGTTGTTTATTTTGCAGCTAGGGTAAAAGACTGTTGATAGAACTTCATGTTTCATACCATGGAACTTCTCACACGAATCAATTCAATTGTATATAAGGGAAAATCAATATAATAAATGAATACATGCTAAGAAAATAATAATTTATGAACATATTGTGCTAAAATTTAATTTTACTATAGTTATATACATACATATGTATATACGGTATACCTAAGTAGCGTTAATGTTAATGTTTTTACCAAAATCATTTATTTTATATTTTACTATCTTAATGTCTTGAATTTTATACTATGTACATATGTATTTAAATTGAAATATTTTAAAACAAGTGCCTAAATAAATATTGGTATGTCAAATTGTCATTAAGTGCATTTATTAAATATATTTTGGATAATAATAAACGTCATGGGACATTTGGCGTATATGTTGTATTAAATAGAATAGGAAATTTAGCATAGATGTCACTAAAATTTCTTGGTATTATTATGAATTGAATATTTTCACAATAAAAATGTTGCGACATGATGAAACATTACATTTATTTA
>JAGVSN010000117.1:0-21998 GCA_022651745.1 Parapsyche elsis | reverse complement strand
ATCATTCGCCAACTAATCGAAATGACACTTAGCAAATTGTACGTACCTACCTAGATAGAATATGCTTATTTTCATTAAAAAAAATTATATTTTACTGAAAATGCCCCCCCACTGCAGGGTCTGCTCCCACCTATGCAAATACCATTTCTACTTTCTTTGATCCGTTAAATATAATATTAAGTTGACTATTGACTAAATCCAAATTGTTGACGATTATTAGATCTATTAGTATCTGGGGTCACAGAAATTGGAAAGGGTTACATAACATAACATACTCGGTAGTTATTTTCGCTTGTGACGCAACAATAATCATTTGCCAACTCATCTAAATGACACATAGCAAATTGTACGTACCTACCTAGATAGAATACGCTTATTTTCATAAAAAAAATTGTATTTGACTAAAAATGGGACCCCTCTGGGGGCGCCCGCCCCCCTAGTTCCATTACTGTTCGACTCGCTTATCTATTAGTATCTGGGATCACAGCAATTGGAAAGGGTTACATAACATAACACCCGTGGGGTTTAGTACTGCTGCTCTAAACTGACAAACCCATTTTTGTCTCGCTCACTCACATGGGTTGCGTCTCTCGCACCAACATGTAACCTAACACGTAACAAATTTCTTCTGATAGATCTGCGCTCCTTGTATTCGACAAAATTCAAGTGACAAAAGACTTTTGCATTTTGATGGATCTATCGTGAGAGGAATACATCAGAAAGAAATTATGACCAAATTGGAACGTGTGAAAAAGTTGATGTGGACACATAGCGAAAAGAAGAATGAAGAATAGAATGTAAAAAATATTAATTTTTTTGGTTTTTGCAGTTTATAACTCAAAATATAGTATTGCTGTGCTCAAAGTGAGTATTGAAATCAATTACCAGATATTTTTTCTATTGATTGAGATTTTTTATTGCTTTAAATACTTATAATTAATTATCTAGCGAATTTTTTAAGTCAAAAATATATATTTTTTTTACACATTTTTTCCCGAACTATTTGGCGTTTTTTTTATTTTACCATGTTTATAAGGATCGGTTTTCTATCTCAATATTTTTTTTTATTTCACCCCGTTTATTCTATCTCAATATTGTTTTTATTTTATCTAAACGTACTAATTCGAGCGGCAAATGAAATGAAGCGGAAATGAGCGGCGCGCTTATCTTTTAGTATCTGGGGATCACAGCAATTATTGGAAAAGGTTACATAACATAACAAGATCCCCCCTCGATCCCCGCCCAATACCAAATACTACTACTACTACCGCACTATACCAAATACCAGGAGTAAGATACGCGACACGCGACTCGGTGTCAGTTGTCAGTTGAAGTAATAATGCGGTTATTACTTCCGCATAATTAAGGGGCCGGCATAGTTTTTCGGGAGTCTAAAACGGGGCCGCCGGGGCTTGAGGGGGGTCTGGGAGGGTGGTGGTTTCGATGTGGCTTTAGGGGTTATCAAAAGTTGAAAAAATCCAAAAAAAAAAAATTCAAAAAAAAGTTAAAAGTTCAAAAAAGTTCAAAAGAAAGTCCAAAAAAAAGTTAATTAAAACCCAAAAAAACGTAACATTCTTGAATTTAGCATCCACGTTTCACATCCATACGTCATAACTGGCAGTACGCATTGGTTGTATGCCTTCTTTTTAAAGCTTAGCAGAATATTGGATTTAAAAACTATGTTCATTCTTCCAATAAAGAACAAAAAGAAAAACAAAATAAAAATAAACAACAAATAAGTCGCTAGTTTTTTTATGATCATAAACATTTTAACAAAAAGATAATAAAGTAAGAAGTGATAGACCAGTAATAGTTAGCAAAAAAAAAGCAGCTCAATTGATATTAGTATCTAAATGAAATATGGAATAATTTATATTTATAATAATGTGTTATAGTAAGAATGATAAATGCCATTGTCAAATGAGGCAGTCAGCGGAGTGATATAAGGCCAAAAATGTCGACATTATGGTACGATATATAATATGTTGACAATAATATAAACGTATAAATAGTAAATTTACAACGAAACACGTTATAAAAGTCAACGGCTCGATTTATAAAAATAATTTAGAAAATATGTACATATGCACCAAAATTTTTAAACAAGACTTGCTGGCGCTCCGCTTGGTAAACTAAAAAGTAATGTAATGAAAAGTTAAAAAAAAAGTGAAGTAATGAAAAGTTAAAGGTAAACTAATGAAAACAACACAATTATTGCCATTAATATGAAATAGAGAGATTCTGAAATAGTATTCATATTTTAAAAACATTCAAATTTCTTCCAACTTTGTGAAGCCCGTTTGGCACAGTATATAGTACAATTTTAGAACCTAAGACTAATTAGGATTAAAATTTTAGGATCATGACCAAAAAAAAAAATTTTTATAACTAAGAATCCCTCTGGAAATTAACAAGGGATAAACAAGATTTCAATTTTATATGTGCCGGATGGATTCGAAAAATTGCATCATGATATTTTAGAGGCTTTATAAATTTTTTTTTCATACCAGTGGTTCTCAAATAATTTTTTTTGTATTATTTATTATCGTTTTTCACACTTTTTTTGGATATTTTTGTTTTATTTCACTTCAAATTTTCAAATAACTCAATAGTATAAGTTATTTTCAAAAAATTTCACATCGGTGGTTTTCAAACTTTTTAAAAAATTATTAATTTTTAATCGTTTAAAATTTTGAAGGGCTGTTTATTATTACCATTTATAACAGTAATGAAATTTTTCTAATATTTTTCACACGCAGTGGTTCTCAACGTTTTTTAAAAAGCATTTCTAATTTTTTCTCTGGCTGAATAATGTATTGTAATGATTTTCTATTAAATATTCAAACTTGTCATATTATAAGCGAGTCAGTATAAACCAGTGGTCTTCAAATTTTTTTAAAAATTAAAATATTTGTTTTTATTTTATAATTGTTTTGAATGAAAAATAATGGTATTTAATCTTATTATTAGTATTGTTCAAATTATTTTTAAATATTCTTCCTACCAGTGGTTTACAAACGGTTATTTATAATTGTTTTCTTTGGCTAAACATGTATTATTAATTATTTCTCATCGTACATTCAAATTTTTTAAGTTTTAAGCACAAATGCAGTGACTCTGCACTTAATTTCCTATAGTCCTTAATGGCTTATACGAATATAAATAGGTACTCTGTGTGTAACTTCAAATAAAAAAGTTGTCATACTCTATTTGTCTATACGAGTATACGCGATATCAAATCAGAATAAAGGAGACTGCGATTATAATAGATCAGAAGTATTCCTTTGATGATTATAATAACGCATTTTACATATCTTGCCTAAACATATCTAACCTTTCTGTTAAATTATCCAAAATGAAAATTAAAACATTTCTCAATTTTAAGAGTGCGCATTCAAAACTTTGCGTTGTTCGTGTAAAAATTACTCTCACTTATCAAAAAACTGACATGAATATGGGTTCACACACACTTACCACACGCCACGCCACACACGTCATCTGACGAAATCCTAAACGCATGAATTTATATGGTTTTGTATATCGTAGGTACAGACTTGCAACACCCCACTCCACGTCACAATTCATATAAATGGTGTCACGTCGCGCAATCACATCACGTGTAATGTGGTGTGTGTGAGCCTTAAGGCTGAGTGCAAAAGCATATGATGAATTGCGGTGGTTTTATATATACAGTGGAACTCCTATGCATCGTTTTTCAAGGGACCGTAAAAAAAAACGATGTATGCAGAAAAACGACTTAAAAAATCGACATTTAAAAAAAATTGTTTAATTATCAGAAAATTTTAATAAATAATCACATTATACATTAGCTTAAAGATACTTTTTGTTTGTAATTAGCTTTTTAAGCTACTTTATTCAAATAAATAAACAAATACATAATACATAAATAAAATAAAAAGTGTTATGTATGTAAAATTAAAAAAAAACTAATAAAATCATCAGAAATAATCAATAATCACATAAATGTTATCTACCACAGTGCGATACCCTCGAGGTTGTAGATAATGCGTTTATGTACATATATATATTTTATAATATTTTGTTTCATATGTATTTAATTATACGACAAAAATAAATATTTTATTTTTCCACTGTTCTGTTTTGTCAAGGTTCTATTATCCGCTGTTCTGATTCTTCATGTTCTATTTTCTTCGGTTACCACATTGACCATATGATAGCAGTGGGCTTTGGGACTCATTCGAATATTTATTTTGATTTTCTTTAAAATGACAAAAATATAAAAGAAGGGGATATTGTATTAAAAGAGAAATCCGTTGTGATAGGTCCAGAACTGGTGAGTACTTCGATAAACCGCTGCCACGTTTCAAAATACCAGAAAACGCCTAAAACACCAACATCCTTAAATTTACTGTACATACATATGTAAGTTTTTTTTTTCAGTTTACAAATCCTCCATTATGTCTAGGATGCTATTCAGTGTTGACAGAAACACGTTACCCATGCTCTAAATGCGGTTTCCTCATGTGCAACGCAACTTGCGCAAAATCTATAAATCACAAACCTGAATGTGATCTAACAGTAGCCAGTGGAAGCAAAGTACCGACTATTGGTTAACACCTGGGATAGATTTTTCATATTCTATAATATTAATTCCAATGAATTTCAGGTCGATATTCTATACAATGTATGTGGGGATGATCTGAATGCGGCTATCCTCGTACTAAGATCTATATCTTTAAAATATAATAATCCAAAGAAGTGGAAGACCTTCATGGATTTAAAATCACTTCAACGAGAAAAGAGTTTGGTTAATATTATCTATTTAGAAAGATCAAAATTTATCATAGAATTCTTCAAATTGAATGGAAAGTTCTCCGTGAACGAAATAGCGAAAGTGTACCGCATCATACTGGTAAAATAGAACCGTTTTCCATTAGGCCCGTAACGCACTTACCAATCTTAGTTGACCTGAAGATATTTATTGAAAACCCGAAGCCCGAAGAATGATCGACAAACCCAAAGTCTCCGGGACAAAATTAACGTGTTGGCAACCCTAAGGCCCGTAACGCACTTGGCTGCCTGGCTGCGCAGCCATGGCCGCGGCGGCCACAACGATGTTAGAAAATGTACGTGGCTGCCTGTTTGACAACGCACTGAGGCAGCCAGGAAACTCTGGCTGCGCGGCCACAGGTACCGGCTCCGATACGCAGCAGCCAGACAGGCAGCCACTGGCCGCCGAGGCCAACACGAGATGTATTTAACAAAGCAAATGTATGTGGCTGCACGCACTAGCAGCCTGGCTGCTCGGCAGCCAGTCAATTCACGTTTGCCATTTCAGATTTTCAGTCGCTTCGGCTGAAAATCTGAATAAACAATTCCAATTCCATTATAAATTTTATACTAAACTCAACGAATAAGATAAAAATATAAAATAAAAAAAATCTCGCTAATGTTGCGCGCTGGAAATAATGTAGATACGTATATAAAACTATTTTCAACGAATTATTTGCATCTACATACATATGTATGTACATACAGTACAAAAGGATCCGAGATCCGAGATTACGAACCAAATATTGCATTGAAAATATGTTGTATCTACAATGTTATCGCTGACCATTTGTGAGTGTGTTCTCATCGTTCTGGCTGCCCCTTTGGCTGGTTGAACTGGGTGCACGTTTTTCTGGCCGCCGCGGCCATGGCTGCGCAGCCAGGCAGCCAAGTGCGTTACGGGCCTTATATTTTTACTGTGAGTGAGCATAAAATGTGCCTCTCCCTTGCACGTATTGCGCTGTCTCTCTTCTCGGAAGCATTTCAAAATACGACCACTGGTATGATAGCAGTGGCGAGTGGCGCGTATGTGATTCCTATATATTTTAATTATTCAAAATTTATTTTTTATACTATTTTCTTATTTTTGAAACTATTCGAAAATATTCGAATATCCGAATAGGTTAAGGTTTTCTGTTCGATATTGGGATAGTTGACCAAGTCGAATAGTTGGAAACTCCAATTCGGACTACTGGGAGATGGCAAATGCAATACCCAGACGTTTGGTAGAGTTGGAAAACTTCTGCTTCGTACATTTTTATGCCCATCAATCGACCGGGGCAGTAGCTAGGCAAAAGAGAAAGAAACGTGACACGTTTATTTATTTCATCTGAAAAACCCAAATTCAATCAAATGTATACAAATAGATAAAATATATAAATAAAAACAAGGCCCGATGCACGCCTGTCACTTACGAGATGGTAGATTATGCGGTCGTATATTATAAAGGAAGACCAATATATATGTACATATGTATATAGATATTCCGTATATGTAAATATTTTTTTCATTTTGTACTGTGTGTTTTTCATTTTGTTCTTTGTGTATTTCATTTTATATTTTTATTCCAGAAATAACCAATAAAATTTTATAATTTCACTATATATTTTTATTTTTTAACTACATACATACATATGTGATTCCTAATGTGGGTGTGGGAGATCATCAAAAGTGCATTTATCATTTTTATCTCTTGTAGGATCATGGATTGCATCTTCAAAATGATTCAAAACTATTCCACACAATCAAAACAGAACGGAAACTAGATAGATGACACCCATCGGTAACTTTAAATTCTTTCAATTTCAATCACCTACTGATAATTCTAGTCTGTGATTTGCACAATGCCAAACTATAATAGAAGGAAATTTTTCTGACAGGAACATTTTCAATCATATTAAACACCCTAACATCGTTAGAAAAACAACATATTTTTTAAATAATCTTGAGTCATCCCATAACAGTGAAGACATTGGAGTAAGGAATCCAATATGTACTCCTTTTGCCGTTACGTCAATTTTATTACCTGCAGTGGGTTCAATTTTTATTGCAGCAATTTAAGAAAAACTTCAAAATACATAAAAATTGTAAATAATTCTAAAATATTACTATTAATACAATAAAAAAAACCGTCGCAAATACATAGGTGCAAACTTTTGTTTATGTAGAAGATGCTTTGCAACACTAAAAATCGGAAAACCGACATAGAAAGTGAATGTAGTTATCAAATATAAGTATGTTGTGCCAGGATGTCCTGTCGCATAAAAATAGAATGAATTTTTTATCGTAAATGCACTTGGCCAATGACTAAACAGTTTCCCGGAAGTCGTGCTTATCTCTTAATTATTAAAAAAGATTAATTACACTGTTCGACAAATGTATGATAATAAAATAAAATTTTTTCAACGATAAAATTTGTTTGCTTTACCCAATCCTACTACGAATTACTTAAAATATTCTTTAATACCCAGAATACATAAACTGGGTAATGATTTTGGAGAAATTGATTTTTTTTATAATTCTAAGCTGTTTATAAGGGAATTTTTATTTTCATTTTTTTTAGACACATAAAATTTGTATCTTTATTTTCTCTTGTATTTCTTTTCTTCTTGTAATTATTTTCCTTTTTGTAATTCATTTATTTTTTTGTAATTTTTTATTTTATTTTTATCTATCAAGTGTATTTTTGAAATGGTCTATTGAAAAGACCGTATATGTATAAATAAATAAATAAATAAATAAAATGGATAAGATTTATGCTCCCAAAAAATAATTGACTATTGATGAGTCATTGGTTCTATGGAGAGGGAGACTATTTATTCGCCAATACATGAAAGGGAAAAAAGCAAGGTATGGCATACAGCTGTATATGTTGGGACAATCGAATGGTTTGGCATTAAAAATACATATGTACATATATATGATGGTTCTGCTGATCTTGAGGTAGGTGGCAAAGGTCACACCAATAAAGTTGTGCACAAGTTGATGAAGGGAAGAACCGGAGTTGAACACTCTCTATATATTGACAATATTATTACACCAGTGTTCCTCTAGCAGAGACTTTGATAGCACAAAAAACTTGTGTAACGGGAACACAAGAAAATCCGGAGGAATTAAAGGAAAAGAAAATCAAACCTAAAATAATAATTTTGGAAATTATTGATAAAGATAATTATAGGTCTTTTTTATTGAAGTTTTTAAAAAATAAATTTATTATTGATATACAAAATCAATGTTTTTTAGTTAAACTATAAAAACTAATAAACCGCCGAGATGTATTGATGTTGTCATCGGAATTTGACGGCCAGACAACACAAGCAACCAATCGTTGGGGGATTTCATCCGAAAAGCCGAAAATGGTAATTCAATACAATAAATTCATGGTGTTGATTATCATGATCAGATGATGTCTTATTATTCGTGCAGGCATAAAACTTTAAGATTGTATAAGAAATTAGAAATTCACCTTATTCAAACAATGCTGCTAAATTCTTTTTATTTATATATGTAATTCCCAAAATGAGAAGAAGATGACGTTGTATGATTTTAGGCTTGGGGTAATAGAAAAATTACTTGGGCCTCCACCCTCTTCAACTATAGTATCAATAAAAGGAACGCATCTTCCGATTTTTTGTCCAAAAGACGATCTTGGAAAAACAAAAAGAAAACGGTGTAAATATTGTTGGACAATTTCGCACGAAAGGAAGGATTCCATATTCTATTGTCCGGAATGTCCTGATCAACCAGGATTATGTTTGATGACCTATTGAGTTGTCGCGATATTCTATTTTTAATATTGATACATTGTGCAGTGTTCCGCAACCGGTGGTCCGCGGACTCTGTCGCGGACGAGATGCCTAGTCAAATCATACAAATATTTCAGATTCAAAGCTTACCGAAAAGAAAATAAATTTTTAAAGTATTTATTTTTATTTTACATGGAATTTTAATGTAAAATCGGACCACCGGTTCCGGAACACTGTTCCAAATCGTTTGAATGACCTGTACGATATTAGTCTTGATCCCAGGAGATTCGCCTCCACCACACAGCCCTTCACTGTATTTTTTTTTTAATTTGTCCTTCTAAAACGTGGGTCGCAGTACTAAAAAGTTTGGGAAGCACTGTTATAGCCTATAGGCGGAAAAAACGCTGCTTCACATAAACCATCGGAATTCCGCCAGATGATAATTTATTACAATTCGCAGTTTTATTTACTTATTTAATTTTTTTTGGTAGGTTGTTTCAGTTTTTGTCAAATTGTTTTGTGGCAGTTTTTAAGTGTCTGATTTGAATTGCCAATCGTAATACATATTATACAGTTGCAGCGGTTCACAGCCGGTTGTGTTTGATTTTTATCATTTAAACAGGATAGAATACGATGGTCGATTCTAGAACACTTTAAAATACACTTATGAAGACTCACCAATCACTCATCGCAATGTGTCATATAAATATTCATAAAATACAGACTAAACATTCTTAAGGTTACACGATTCAATAGCTCACTCAGTCGTCGATAATATTTACTCTGGGTAGATTAATACAAATTGATTGCAATTTCACAAGTCGCTTTGCAACAGTGTTTCGTTTGTGCGTTGAAAAAAAAAAGCTTATCTGTCGATATAACTGAATACACAAATAAGCGGGAAATCGGAGCAATTAAAGTTTTTCTTTCGATGTATGTATGTATTACAGATATGCATACATTACAAATTAAGATATCTCGACATCGAATTTTCTCACCATCACAATATGTATTTTGTCCGATAACGATAACGTATGATGAATCAAACCAAAACCAAACCATTTTCTTACAACGGTGCGAATTTTTATTGCGAATTTATTCAACTTAGAGATTGCAAATTTAATTCCAGGGTGTAGCTGTAAGCTGTAACCATATCACAACAATTATTTATTTTAATTTTTAATTTTCACTTTTATTTTTTAATGACTTTATTTTTACATTTTTAATGACATTGTATAAGTATTGTAATAAGTATGCGTATGTATTACATCTGATTATGTGAACTTTTTTTATTCTATGTATAATTATTTGATTTAAGTTCTATTCAAAGCCCTCCTTAAAATTATTTTAATTAATTATTTCAAATTATATAGTTGATCATCATTTTCAGCCGTTCACCATCCACTGCTGGATGAAGGCCTCTCCAATCCTCTTCCATTCCTGTCTGTCTTGAGCAATCTGCATCCACTTGACTCCACACATTCTTCTCAATTCATCAGCCCATCTTCCACTCGGTCTACCTTGCTTTCTTTCGCATCCTCTCGGATACCATTCCAGTACTTCTCGCGTCCATCTGCCATCCATTCTTCTCGCTATGTGTCCAGCCCATTGCCACTTCAACTTTTTCACCCGTACTGCTATATCTGCCACTTTGGTCATACTTCTCACCCATGCATTTATTTTGCGATCTCTTCTTGTTATGCCAAGCATACATCTTTCCATGCTTCTCTGTGTGCACTGGATCTTTCGTAGCATTCTTGAATTTAGCGTCCAAGTTTCACACCCATACGTCATGACTGGCAGTACGCATTGGTCGTACGCCTTCTTTTTTAAGCATAGCGGAATGTTGGATTTAAAAACTATGTTCATTCTTCCAAAAGCACTCCATCCTAGTTTCATTCTTCGTTTTATTTCTTCTTCTTTACATCCAGTCATATTCACTAATTGTCCTAGATATAAATAACTATCAACTATCTCTACAATATGATTATCTACTGTGACTACGTTTTGCGTGCAAAATTTATTAAACATAATTTTAGTTTTATTAAAATTAATTTTTAAGCCTACTTTCATACTCTCGTTGCTTAGTTCTGTTAATCTATTTTGTAAATCTACTGAGTTACATGCAACTATAACTATGTCGTCAGCGAATCTTAGATGGCTCAAATGTCTTCCGTTAATCTTAACCCCTGTTTTGTGCCATTCCAGCGACCTAAATATGTCCTCCAGCACCGCATTGAATAATTTAGGAGAAATGGTGTCTCCTTGTCTAACACCTCTCTCAATACCGAATTGCTCCGTGTCTTCAAAGAGACGAACTGAGGCTGTTGCCTTTTTGTAGATGGCAGCTAGCAGACTGACGTACGGTTGTGCCACCCCTTGTTTCTGGAGGGCATCCAGTACGGCTGTTTGACTGACTGAGTCAAACGCCTTCTCGTAGTCGACGAAACCTAAACATAGTGGTTGGCGATATTCGTTCGCGCGCTCAACCAATTCACTTACCACCTGGAGATGATCCATTGTGCTGAAATTGGCCCTGAACCCTGCTTGTTCCATGGGTTGATTAGAATCAAGCGTTGCCTTTAACCGCTGTGTTATTACCTTCGTGAAGATCTTGTAGACTGTGGAGAGTAAACTAATTGGGCGGTAATTTTTTATGTCTTCCTTGTCCCCCTTCTTATAAATTAAAATTATGGTAGCGTTGTTCCATAAGTCCGGAACAGTTTTCCCTAGAATACATTTTGTGAATAGTTTCGCTAAGATATTGTATAGAGGGCGGCCTCCACACTTTAGTAGGTCGATTTGGATGTTGTCGTCGCCGGGGGTTTTGCCATTTTTGGAAGACTTGATCGCCTTCTCCACTTCGCATGGTAATGCTTCAGGGACTTCTCTATCGTTAGTGGTCGTTGTGATGGTGCTGCGAGGATTGGCTTCCTTATATAGTTTAGAGTAGAAGTCGTAGACCGTTTCTAATATTTCATTCTTATTTCTAATTATGCTCCCGTCTACAGCCTTAATAGCTAACATTTTATTTTCTCCTAGAATTAGGCTACGTTTACATTTCTTATAACTAAGATTTTTCTCTATGGTTATTTTAACCATGTTGACATTAAAATTTCGGACGTCACGTAAGACCTGCTTTTTTATTTGTTTGTTTAATGCATCGTAATCTTTCTTGTCATTGATTCTGTCTAACTCCTTCTTGCGCTTAATCAGATCTTTGGTTGCGTCCGAAATTTTACTATTTTTAATACTGTCGACTGTTCCACCAATTTCCTTACCTGTTGTCATGAGAATAGAATTGATTTGCTCGTTTAGCTCATCAATCTCTATTCCCGTACTAAGTTTGTCGAATCTATTTTGTAGGCTTATTTCGAATTGTCGCGTGTTGTTGCTAATTTTATTGAAATCTAGCATCCTTTGGTCCTTTTTGATGAGTTTTGCCCTTTCGGTTCGAACGTTTAGGGCTACTTTGGCGCGTACCATCCTATGGTCGCTACCTATATCCACCTTATCAAGGACAGAAACATCTTTGACTGCATTTAGAGCATTCGACAATATGAAATCAATTTCGTTTCTATCGCCTTTGGGGCTTTCCCAAGTCCACTTATTATCTAACCTTTTAAAAAAAAAAAGAGTTCGTTATATATAAATTATTCCGTTCCGCAAACTCAACTAATCTATCGCCGCGTTTGTTCCTTTGGCCGGCACCAAAATGACCGACTACTTTCTCCGAGTTTGCTCTTATTCCTATTTTAGCATTGAAATCTCCCATTATAATTTTGAAGTGATGACGGCTGGAGTTCAATGCATCCTGGAGTTTCTCGTAAAATCTTCTATGACGTCGTCAGAATAGCTTTGTTGTAGGCGCGTATACCTGAAAAATTTGACAGGTGTACCTGTTTGAAATTCTTAATGTTAGGTAGCATATTCGCTCCATTATGCTATTAATTTCTAAGACCTTATTTTCTATTTTCTTATTTATAATAAATCCTACTCCGCCAAATCTGCCGTTAGTGGTACCGCACCAATATAGACAGTTACCTGTTTTGAGGATGACTTGGTTCTCGCCTTTTCGTCGGACTTCGCTGAGTCCAACGACGTCCCATTTGATGTTAGCTAAGTCGTTTTCTAATGCAATTACGCTGCCTTCACTCGAAGAGTTCTTACATTGTAGGTACCTAAATAGAGAGGATTTCGGTTTCCTACACATTCATTCATCACCATTTTTACCTGATTGGAGGTTTGGGCGGAATTCGCATCGCGTGGGCCCAGTACGTTTTGATACGAGGACGGTGCCAAAGAACATATTCTCTGGTCGATGTTACTGCAGATAGAGACCATACCGTCCAGTAGGTCCGTCTTAATGAATTATGGGAGCCGGTAGAGCATATTAATATTCACTTCACTATGGTTGTTTAATTATGAAATTTATAACTTATTATCACAGGCAAACACTTTGGGTGCACATGCGAATTGAGGTTATGTATGAGGTTAATATTCACTTCATATGGTTGTTTAATTATTAAATTTATAACTTATTATCACAGGCAAACACTTTGGGTGCACATGCGAATTGAGGTTATGTAATTAATTTACTATATAGGTACACTGTATAAAAGCAAGCTATTATAACTAATTGTGTGTTATTGTTATTGTTCTTAAAATCAACAGTTGCTAAATTTGGGTTTGTGTTCGTATAACGCGTTTTCGGACAGAAAGTAGTTTCGTCACGCCTCAATTAAAAAGGTTCGAGGGTTAGTTATGTGTACCGACCGACACAGATGTGGCCAAGCGTTTAGCGCAAAGCACAAATATGTGTATAAAAACTGCCAAATTCTACGAAGCGATAGAAAAAAAAAGGTCGAGTATCAGGTATGTTACCGGATTCTTGGCACAAATGAAACACATACGTTAATACAAAGCACAACTATATAAAAACTGTCGAATATTACGGAATCTATACTATTAAATGCGTTTTACGATCAAACCGCGAACTAATTAGACTAAAAAAAACTACACTGGTTGCGGTTAAGTACACTACGCAAGTTGTTTGTTAAAATTTAATTGACTATGCGAGCAAAAGTTTCGATTTAGGCGATTTTCGAGGTGTGTCCGGTAGACACGTCTTATCCCGATCGCGGCCCTAACCGAACTCCATATAGTTGACATAAAATATTAATAAATTATCAGGACTGTGGACTAATAATAATGTATGTATATATTGTATGATAACAAATGTGTAGGGTCATGTGTCTGGGACTAGAGTGCGCAGTTCCACAAAAGCAATATTATTTGGAATCGAATTTGTTAAATCAAAAGAAATGCCGAATTCTCAACAAGATCTAACTTTGATAAATGAAACCACGGAGGAGCATTTTCGAAGATCGGTTTATTTAAATTTTGCAGATCACATGCTTAGTCAAATGAATAAAAGATTTACCAAGCATCGAGATTTAATTTTAATTGTCTACTTCCTAAAGGAGTAGAACCCAAACAATTCTTTAATTTCCAGAAGTCACCACATTTATATTCATTGAAAATGAAAATGCCGATCATATCATTAACGTAAAATATTATGTACATAATCAGTTGTAATATGTACATACGCATACTTATTACAATACTTAGGAAAGTCGTCATTTTTCGAACAGTGTTATCATTGAAATTTCTTATCAAATATAAACACACAAGCGTTGCGATTCATTCACTCACATTTTTTATAGATATTTCATATTCGCCTCTTGCGTTTTTAATTTGCGTATGATATTTTAATGCGATTCGTAAACGACGATTAGTCGGGTCGATGTATGGAAACAAATTTGCAATTTGATTATTGAATGAATATTTGCTCAATATGTCGATCGTGTGTTTATGTAGGTATCGTCTGTATCGCATTACATTGCAAAAAATGTTTAGTCTGGATTGAATCTCTCGCAGACTCGTCGTAAACATACCTTTATGTATTCAAAGCGACACTTTGAGGATATCGTTTCGAAGGTTAAAAATTGAGAATTGGACCGTGAGAAATGAGCGCATATTTATATTTTTATAATTATAACATGTAACATTTCTTGGGATATATGTATTATATGGTGTATTATGTATGGCCCATTTCTCCTTCTACATACATATATACATATATTTCTATCAACCTGGCACTGCAAGGAAAAAATATCACAGTGCTCCATTGTCACGAAAAATTGACAGCTTTCAAAATTAAGCTCGAACTAAGGCATGTCAAGTTAGAGAAGAAGAGCTTTGCCCCAATAATTAATTAATGATTAAGATGTACCTAATATTTTCTGAATAAAAAATGTTTTATTCACAGCAGCCTATGTATGTATGTACATAATGTACATATATACATTAAGGTGGAACGACGATGTATGGAACTTACAAGCATATGAAGCATACATCGAATAATTTCCATACATGCTGGTTTAATAAGTTTTTCACCAATAGTATGTGGTTTTTTCTGACGTGCAATTAATTTTGCAACATACAGAGTTAAGTAAGTATTGTATATTAAATATTATACAAAATTATTTGCGTTTTTTTTCTTCTTTTTTTGGAAGCAATGCACCACGGCACACCTAGCATCTTCTCGCGGCACACCGGTTACAGAGCACTGGTTTAGAGGGTTACAGTATTTGTCTGGAATATTTTTTGTCAAGTTACAAATGGCTTAAAAACTATTTTTTAATTATTTTGTTATCAAATAATTTTTGGGGTTTATGATACTTGGCCAATTCATGTAAGAGTATGCAATAAATCCATTTCCATCAAAATGTCACATAAACATTCAAAATGTTCACATAAATATACATATGTAGTTTCTCATAAGAACACGCTTTTTGAATTAGCAATTTCGAAGAAAGTGTACCGTATCTATATATATAAAAATCAATGTCTGTCTGTTTGTCCTTTTGTTACCTACTCTGTACACCTACGCTTTTATTATAAGTTAAGATTTTTCAAGTTTTCTATTGAGCCAATAAAGTTTGGGAGCCTATGGATTAGATACATATGTACATACATGCATATTTCGACAAATTAGAGGTCACTTCTTTTGATAATTAATCTTTTACTTAATTAATCTTTTTTAATAATTAAGAGATAAGCACGACTTCCGGGAAACCGTTTAGTCATTGGCCAAGTGCATTTACGATAAAAAATTCATTGTATTTTTATGTGACAGGACATTCTGTCACATTCACTTTCCATGTCGGTTTTCCGATTTTTGTTTTGCAAAGCATATGTACATATGTACTTTCTCAAAAATAAATACAATACTAAATTTGTGACGCGACCGTAATATTAAGACGATTGATAGAGGAAAACAATAGATAGAGAAACGATGAATGCGAGATTATTTAATACTGTTCTTATGGGTGTTTGGCCGGGACTATGGAAAAAACGATAAATACGAGAAAACAATGAATGCGAGAACGATACATAGGGGTTCCACTGTATTTGATTCCTTACTCCAATGTCTTCACTATTATGGAACGACAGAAGATTATTTAAAAAATATTTGGTTTCTCTAACGATGTTAAGGTGTAAAAGTGGAGTGAAAATGTTCCTGTCAGAAAATTTTTCTTCTATTTTAATGTAGTTTGGCATTGTGCAAATCGCAGACTAGAATTATCAGTAGGTGATGCTGTAAAGGAAATTTCAGGAATAAAGTCAAATCATTTATTGATAAACTTTTTTATTTATATATTTTATCTATTTCTATACATTTGATTGAATTTGGGGTTTTCAGATGAAATAAATAAACGTGTCACGTTTCTTTCTCTTTAGCCTAGCTACTGCCATGGTAGATTGATGGCCATATAAAAGTACGAAGTACATAGAATTTTTTAGAATACTATAAACAAAAATTTTTGAAGAAAGGTTGTGGGTATTGTTAAATAAATGAACAAAGGTTATTATGAAGATACCAGCAGACCCTCTCTTTTTTTTTTTGATCCAATATTAGTTTGTGCACTACGTCTGTTGAAAATTTCCACGTGACTTGCATTTAGATTAAAGAGCAACATCCCTCTCGTTTCAATTGCATCTGAATTTAAATCGAATATATTATAAGAATTAAAATAATATTAGATGGATACCAATTTTTTTTATTTTTTATGTATGTACCTGGCCTAAGTTTTTTGAAAAGTACGGAAATTTCTTAGATATAGATTTTCATTAAGAATATCGTGTATTTCAATGCCATTCGTAGTCTGAAATGAAGTTTATTCTAACACTAGCCATGAATTCATGTAACGGGTGCAACTTTTTAGCGTTGCGTTCTAGAAATCTTTCATGACAAAGAAGGTATAATTTTAGTATAATTATGATACAGCGAATAAATTTAGATTAGAGCTCTCATATACCTTTTGCACTGTTCGATATCTTTTTTTTCAATTTCTTTGTACTCAATTTCAACGCGACAATTTTCCTCCATAACTTCGTCACATTGCAAATCAATCATTTTATTTTTTTTGTAGATTTTCCAATAGAAAAGTTTTTGGCACTAAGTATTCCGAACAGTCCCTACAATAAATCAAAGAAATTTGCTGTGAATACTGTTTAATGCATTCCAACTATTTTTAATGCACCAATAGATATGCGCCTACATATATACATATTTGACTCAACTGCTTTTGGCATTTCTTTCAAGACTTAATTAATTAATTTACATAACATATCGATAAGCATTCACCGGCTTTTATGTTCACGGCAGCTTCGATTCGAATCTGAAAGTAGAAATCTTAAGCTAAAAGTCGTGTCTACTAACAGCTTAAAGCTTTTAAAGGTTTTTGTTACGTTTACAAAATTGTAATCGGGTTAGTATGTCATAGTTTGCATATTTTTTATTAGACCACAACAAACAGCAAATATTGACGAAATATTTCCTAATCGCACAGACATGTATCAGCAAACCCCATTTCTGAATTGCACATAATCAAAAATTAATTGCGCAAACCTATATTTCACATATTATAATTTACTTGCATATATATGCACATCAGTCAGAATAAATAAATTGAGAGTATTGTGCGAACACACAATTGTTTCGCGACAGTCACAGTGGGTACGACGCTAGACTATATGTACATTATTTACACACGTTACAGTTCCGGTTTAATTTTGCCAAAACATGTCTGAAAATATGTGCATCGTGTGTAATAAGGCGTCATCTTTGAGATGCGCCAAATGTCATCAAGTGTTCTACTGTTCGGTGGATCATCAAAGATCGCATTGGAAGAAGCATAAAGAGGATCGCACACTAACTATGGTAATTATAATTTCGTTAAAGGCCCTCACAAACCTGGGCGATATCGCTGCGTCAAATTTTCATCCTCTATCGTCGTTGATTCGCACCAATGCGATTTATATCGGGGGCGTAAGTTTGACGCAACGATACTGCTAAGGTGTGTGAGCGTCTTAATAATATATGTATGTACATTACTCCCCGACGCGGTGGCTGGCTCTCTGGGTAGCCGCGAAACGGTCGCATACATACACTCAACTACCTACTACGTTTTAAACTACAAATACATACTAGACAAATGATAACCACCCGATAACACTATCAACGGATAGTTCATTGTCATCATCATTTTGAGCCGTTCACCATCCACTGTTGGATGAAGACTTCTACAATCCTCTTCCATTCCTGTCCGTCTTGAGTAATCTGCATCCACTAACTTGTCTCCACACATTCTTCTCAATGCATCAGCCCATCATTCAATCGGTCTGCCTTGCTTTCTTTCACATACTCTCGGATACTATTCCTGTATTTCTCGCGTCCATTCATTCTTCTCACTATGTGTCCACTTCAAGTTTTTCACACGTTCCGCTATATCTGCCACTTTGATCATGCTTCTCACCCACGTATTCCTCTTACGATCTCTTCTTGTTATACCGAGCATACATCTTTCCATGCTTCTCTGTGTCCACTGGATCCAAGTTTCACATCCATACGTCATAGCTGGCAGTACGCATTGGTCGTGTGCCTTTATTTTTTTTAGCTTAGCGGAATGTTGGATTTTTACAAACTATGTTCATTCTTCCAACAACGGATAGTTACTACTATGTATGTATTTACATAACAGCTCAAAGTCTGTCTGCCTAGCTGGAACGCTTACTAATACATATATTGTACTTGATATGTTTCAAGTTTATGACTTGTAAACTTCCGTTCATTAGTTCAAAATTCTTTCGCTGAGCTATCGCTAACCGATTCATTTATTTTTACTTTATCCTAATCGGATAAAGTATTGTGATCGTGCGAAAATTCGACCTCGAGATTTTGACTGATTTGGATCAAGTATCATCCCCTGATCACGTTTTCATGATTTCTGGAAAATGTCTGTATGTCTGTGTACTATGTGTGTGTGTGTAAGTGTGTTTTCTCCAAAACTATAAAGTCTATCAAGCTGAAATTCCATATCTATTATTTTCACGTAAGGTGTAAGAGCCATAAGAAATTTGGTCATCATCAGTCAACCGGAAGTAGGGTTTTTTTCGTGCAAAAAATTCAAAAATCCTGTAAAAAATCATATTTCCGAAACTGCACCGGGGATTTTGTCGAAATTTCATATATATAGTTTTCACGTTAGCCTTAAGAGATACTGTGATTTTAGTCAATATCTGACTACCGGAAATGGCAGTTTACTCTTGAATGATTTTTTGTTTTTTTATTTTTTTCGACCTTTTAAATGTGTAGTATCGTCACAATATTGTAATGTTGTAATTCTGAGAGAAATTGCTATTAAAAAAAAAAAATCATTTAAATCAGTCAACCGTAAGTGGGTTTCTGTGTATGTATTTGTTTTCAGTACAAGTACAAAAAAGACATACAAGAACTGGAATTTGAAAACAGTATGGCATGGATGTTCATATTTAAGAATCGCGGACTCCTTTCAGTGTCCATAGATAAATCTTCGGCAAGATTGCACAAATAATTATGCCAAAGAAACCAGACAAGCCAGCTGACCAAGTGACATCGTACAGACCGATCTCCTTGTTGCCCACTATCTCCAAGTTGTTCGAAAAATTGCTATTAAAACGACTCAAGCCACTAATCAATATACCTGATTTTCAATTTGGATTCAGAAATAATGACTCCACTATCGATCAAGTACATACATCGAGTGATTACAAATATAGAACAAGCATTCGAAGAAAAGAAATACTGCCCAGCTGTATGTATTTCTGAACGTATCGCAGGCGTTCGATCGACTTTTAGGGAATGGATTCTCAAGATCCACGAATCATTTCTCTTTCATTTATTTAAAGGGGGTTTTTATTTACAGCATCATTCCCCCAAAATAGGTATCTAATAATTAGAGATACGTGATTATCGCATTTTACGATAAGTGCGACACAAATGCGATAATCGCGATAAATGGACGGAATTCACGAATAATAATAGGTAATGTAGGTAATGTAGGTGAAGCAGAGCAACGATCCCTTTTGTAGGTAATGTTTTAAAAAAAAAAAGGACTAAATTGAGGAAGGGCAATAGAGTAAGCGTTAGCGTGATATCTCTTGAGCCTGAGGTCGTGGGTTCGATCCCCACTCGTTCTGCCAAGTTTTTTCCCAATTTTTCCTCAGCGAGCGTTATCAGCAGACAGACAGACGGACAGACAGACAGACGGATTTCGGCTATTATATATATAATACCTTTCGGCAAAATCGCCTTCGTCCTCAAACGGTTAACTCTACTTTCTATCGATAAACATTTTGGAAACCAAACATTTATGGGTTAAGCGATTAACTAATAAAAACAAAGTGGAGAAACGCTCATATATGTACATTAAATAATATTTGGAAATTTTACATGGTGGAATGTTCTTATCTTATTATTATTTTTTCCAATCGATAAAATTTTCATAGATAGGTTTGTAACAATACAAAATAATCTTGTTTTGCGCGCTACTGTCGGCGCGCTAAAGTCCCACGCGCTTATGTCGGTGTGCCCTGATTGACATGTTTCTAATGTCATCCAAATTTGATTGCACCACTGTTGATTGAACATTAACGTCATCGGGCCACAATGTTACCCACAGAAGGCTCAACTTTTATTTTAATAATTTAAGAAAAACGTAAAAAGAGTGGGAGTGACCTGTGTAACACTCGGACGCCGGTAGAAGGGTTGCCAACCGTCAGGGAGACAGTGATGCCAACCCCAGCCCATTGGTTAACCGAGTACCCACAACAGTATATATGTAGGTATTCGAGAACATGTTATTTGTATGCCGGTTTGTGATTTCATAGAAAATTTAAATGAATATTCGCAAGTATTGCATATTCCACTGCTATACATTACTTTTCTTTTTCCTGAAAAGTACCCCAAAATTAATATGGACTCCAAATGGAGATGTGAAGGAGAAAACTGATTGCTTTGAATGTGTGTTTGTGACCGGCAGTTATGACGCGCAATTCTACATTGTATGTAAATATGAATGTAGAGTTGCGGTGTATGCGTTTTCTGTGGATTGCGTTTAATTTGCACGTTGTTGCGCGATATAACTGCAAGTATAGAATGTGCGAGATTGCAGTGTTGGAAAAATGCGTTGAATTATTATCAACGCAGTGTCGAATGGCAATAAATATGCCCGATAATAAAATACATACTTTCGTTCTGTATAAATAATAATTATCTAGGAACTTTTGGAGCCGCGTTGGCCAAAATGCTTCATTTCACGGGCATTCACGAAGTGTTTCACACAATATACATATGTACATCGATCGAAGCGAGATCAGTGCCGTTTACACACACACCCACATTAGGAATCACGTAGTTTGAAAATAAAATAAAATATAGTGAAATTATAAAATTTTATTAGTTATTTCTTGGATAAAAATATACATAGATAGATACATAAAGTACAAAACGAAAAATATTTTCATATACAAAATACGATGTACATACAACGGAATATCTATTATATATATGTATGTATATATATCCGTCTCTGTGTGTGTGTGTTTGTCTGCTGATAACGCTCGCCTCGCTAAATAATTTAAAAAACCAGAACGTCGAACGAGTGGGATTTGAACCCGAGACCACAAGGTTGGGTTTTTGTAACTACATAGGTATTTCTCTCAGAATTATAATATTACATACAATATTGTGATGATACTACATATTTATAAGGCCGAAAAGAATAAAAAGCAAAAATTCGTTCAAGAGTAAACTGCCACTTTTGCTTGTCAGATGTTACAACTTACGTGAAAATAATAGAAATGAAATTTCAGCTTGATAGACTTGACAGTTTCGGAGAAATAGTTAAAAACTCCAAAAACAAAAGGTTGTTACACCTACTACATATGCAAAATTTCAGCTTAATGTGTGTGATAGTTTTGCTGGAAAAACCTTCCAAAGATTACACAAAAATTAGGTGGTTTTCCAAAGGAAGTACCACTTCCGATTAGGCA
>JAGVSN010000116.1:0-25590 GCA_022651745.1 Parapsyche elsis | reverse complement strand
TTTAAATTATGTTCAGGAAAAAGGTAAAAGAAGGGGAAAAAAAAATTTTTAAAAAATTTCTAAATTTAAAATTTAAGGGGGATTAAGTTTTTTGGGGCCCTTTTTTTAAATAAAGTTGGGAAAAAATTTTTAAAATTTTAGTTGGGGGATTAAGAAAAAGTGTTTGTATTTGAGGGGGGGGGCCCATCCTGTTAAAAAGGGTTATTTTATGGGAAAAAGGGGGGGGGTTTTTTTTTGGGAAATTATAGAAAAATTTCTTGTAATAAGGTTCTTAAAATATGATAAAAAAAGATTGAAAAGGAAAAAGAAATTTGGGAAGAAGGGAAATTTTCCCTTAATGATTAAAAAATTACCCTCGATGGAGTTGCCAGTACTTCTAAGAAGGTTTAGTGGGTGCCCTCGTTTTTTAAAAAGCCGAACTGCAAGGACAAAAAGATTTAAAGTTTCAATAAAAAAAAATTTTTAACGGGGGTTCCCTTTTAAAAAAGGGGAAAAAAAACCAGTTTTTTTGGGGAATATTAATGAATTGGGGGAAGAGGCAAAATTTAAATAGAATTTGCTTAGAATAAAAATTGGGGGGGCAGTCAGAAAATTTTGAATAAGTTTTTGTGTTGCAAAAAAAATAAAAGTTTATTTTTAAAAGGGGGAATTTCATTATTTAAAAGTGGGTTTTTTTAAAAAAAATTGCAGGTTGGTCAAAAAGTTTAAAAAAAAAATAAAAAAAAGAAAAGCGATTAAAGATTAAAAGAGTAAAATAAAAAGTTAATCATTTTTAGAACGGAAAAATTTTTTTTTATGGGAAATTTTGGGGGGGGGGGGGGGAAAAAATATAAATTGAAAATTTAAAGATCAGGAACGAAAAAAATAATGTTTTTGGGAAATTTTGGAAATTAAAAATTTTTTTTAATTATTTTTGCAAAAGTTTGGGGGAAAAAATTTTTTTTTAAAAAGGAATTTTATGCAGATTTAAAAATTTTTACTTTTTTGGGAAAAATTTAAAATTTAATTAAAATAAAAACAATCTAATCAACGCATAGAACGGTACTACTTTTTTCAAATACAATTAAATAACAATAAAAATTAAATATTAATTTTTCCATCTCTTTCGCACTTATCGCACACGTAAAGTGTCAGAATGAAACAATGATACAATATCTCAACTCTCCAGTGCATCTTTAAAAAGATTGTGGCAGATATGTATTCGTCTCGTTCTTTCGTACGGAGTAGTAGAGCGGCGAGAGCGAGACAGAGATACGATCCACGTGCGTGCGTAATGCGAGTTGTGATGCATTTCATTCATAAAATCTCATCTCACACACATACACATAAGTACACGTTTCGAAAGGTGTGTTTGTGTTATTATTATTTCGTCGGAATTCGTAGTGAAAAGTATCTATATATTATTGTCATTGATTGAGAACATTTTCAATGCTTTGTTTACTACGTGATTTACATTATTTGTCTCTTTGTTATTATCGTATTTTTTGCGGTTAGTTAATATGAATCTAATCGTATAATAAAATTATTGTTATAGTTAGACTTTGATATTGTAATGAGTAATGTTCCAATTTTGATTCCTGTTCTGTTTTCATAGGAAAACTATTGTGTTTTCAATTTTCTCGTTGGCAATATCCTTTCGGAGAAATGTTGTGAGAAGCATTTTTTTTATTAATTATTATTTTAAATAATTTTATTAACATTTAATCCTTTATTTTAAAAATTAAGATAATTTATTCAAATTAATTAAATTGATTTGCACAATTTAAATTTTATTGTAAATAAAACTCTTAACTAATAAGATTTAATTTGATATAAATCATTCTAGAAACATTTTCCAATATATCTACTTTGTTACGACTTATCTCACTTATAAATGAGAGCGACGGGCGATATGTACATATTTTAAAAAACAATATTCAATTAAAATAAATTTTTAATTTACTTTTAAATTCAATGATAGTAAAATAATTTTTTTATAAATATATAAAAAAAAAAAAAAAAAATTTATTGTAGCTCATTACATTCTCAACTATTAACTGTATCTTGATTTGATATAATTTTATCTTAAACTTTTTAAATATTATAAATTTTTAAAAAATATTTTTTTAACAACGATATACAAACTTTAAATTAAGTGAAATTTATCGTGGATTATCAATTATAAAACAAGCTCCTCTAAATTGATTAAAATACCGTCAAATTCTTTAAATTTCAAGAATTTATCTATTACTAATTTATTAATCAAATTTTATTAATTTTATAACAGGGTATCTAATCCTAGTTTATAACAAATTTTTTTTAAATTTCTAAATATTTATTATTTTTTTATAAATAAATTTTTTTTTATTTAATCTAATAAATTTATATTTAAATCCTAATTCCATTAATTTAATCTATTAAACTTAAAACTATATTTATTATTATTAATTGTTTAACCGCAATTGCTGGCACAATTTTTTTTAATATAGGTAAAAAACTTAAACTAATTTTAAAATTTCTTTAATTTTTTTAAAAAATTTTAAAATTAACAATAAAATTATAAAAAAAAATATTTAATTAAAATTTTTAGTTTAAATTATTTGAACAATAACAATTATATTTTTAATTTTTAAAACCAGAAATTTTAATTAATTATAAACTTAATATAAATATTAAAACCAGAAATAATTTAATTAACTGGAAAATAAAATAGTTTAAATTTTTTTTTTTTTATAAATTTTATAAATTTTAATTTTATAAAATAATAACAATTAGTAAATTTTATTTTATATTTTTTTTTTATAGTATATATTTTATAATTATTTTTTAATATAAATATATATTTATATATAGATTAGTAAATAATTTATTATATATTATATTTATTTATAATAATTATATATTTATAAAATTTTTAGAGATATTATAAATAAAATATTTATATATAGATTTTAAATAATTTATATATTTATATTTATAGATTATAAATAATTTATAAATATTTTATTATTTATATAAATATTATAAATTTTATAATTATATTATTATTATATATAATTAATAAATATTTTATATATATATATTTATTTATAGTATTATAGATTTATAATTATTTTATTATTATAATAAATTAATATATATATATATTATTATTTTTTTATTAATAATATAATTCGAAAATATAAATATTGATAAAAATTTATTAGAGATCTAATAAATAGAATATATATCTTATATATAGATTAGTAAATAATTTATATTTATTTTATTTATAATAATTATAGGTTTATAAATATTTTATTATTATATATTTATAAATAAATTTTATAATTTATATTATGTATATATAGATTAGTAAATAATTTATATATATATATTTATTTATAGTATTATAGATTTATAATTATTTTATTATTATATAAATTAATAATATTTATATAAGATATTATTATTTCTTTATTATTAATAATATAATTCGAATAATAACTGATATATTGATAAAATTTATTAGAGATCTAATAAATAGAAATATATCTTATATATAGATTAGTAAATAATTTATATATTTATATTTATTTATAATAATTATAGGTTTATAAATATTTTATTATTATATAAATATTTATAAATTTTATAATTTATATTATGTATATATAGATTATTAAATAATTTATATATATATATTTATTTATAGTATTATAGATTTATAATTATTTTATTATTATATAAATTAATAATATTTATATAAGATATTATTATTTCTTATTATTATATAAATTAATAATATTTATATAAGATATTATTATTTCTTTATTATTAATAATATAATTCGAATAATAACTGATATATTGATAAAATTTATTAGAGATCTAATAAATAGAAATATATCTTATATATAGATTAGTAAATAATTTATATATTTATATTTATTTATAATAATTATAGGTTTATAAATATTTTATTATTATATAAATATTTATAAATTTTATAATTTATATTATGTATATATAGATTAGTAAATAATTTATATATATATATTTATTTATAGTATTATAGATTTATAATTATTTTATTATTATATAAATTAATAATATTTATATAAGATATTATTATTTTATATAAATTAATTTATTATTAATATTATAATAATATAATTCGAATAATAACTGATATATTGATAAAATTTATTAGAGATCTAATAAATAGAAATATATCTTATATATAGATTAGTAAATAATTTATATATTTATATTTATTTATAATAATTATAGGTTTATAAATATTTTTATTATTAAATATTTATAAATTTTATAATTTATATTATGTATATATAGATTAGTAAATAGATTAGTAAATAATTTATATATATATATTTATTTATAGTATTATAGATTTATAATTATTTTATTATTATATAAATTAATAATATTTATATAAGATATTATTATTTCTTTATTATTAATAATATAATTCGAATAATAACTGATATATTGATAAAATTTATTAGAGATCTAATAAATAGAAATATATCTTATATATAGATTAGTAAATAATTTATATATTTATATTTATTTATAATAATTATAGGTTTATAAATATTTTATTATTATATAAATATTTATAAATTTTATAATTTATATTATGTATATATAGATTAGTAAATAATTTATATATATATATTTATTTATAGTATTATAGATTTATAATTATTTTATTATTATATAAATTAATAATATTTATATAAGATATTATTATTTCTTTATTATTAATAATATAATTCGAATAATAACTGATATATTGATAAAATTTATTAGAGATCTAATAAATAGAAATATATCTTATATATAGATTAGTAAATAATTTATATATTTATTTTATTTATAATAATTATAGGTTTATAAATATTTTATTATTATATAAATATTTATAAATTTTATAATTTATATTATGTATATATAGATTAGTAAATAATTTATATATATATATTTATTTATAGTATTATAGATTTATAATTATTTTATTATTATATAAATTAATAATATTTATATAAGATATTATTATTTCTTTTATTATTAATAATATAATTCGAATAATAACTGATATATTGATAAAATTTATTAGAGATCTAATAAATAGAAATATATCTTATATATAGATTAGTAAATAATTTATATATTTATATTTATTTATAATAATTATAGGTTTATAAATATTTTATTATTATTTAAATATTTATAAATTTTATAATTTATATTATGTATATATAGATTAGTAAATAATTTATATATTTATATTTATTTATAATAATTATAGGTTTATAAATATTTTATTATTATATAAATATTTATAAATTTTA
This sequence comes from Parapsyche elsis, assembly GCA_022651745.1. NCBI lineage: Eukaryota > Metazoa > Arthropoda > Insecta > Trichoptera > Hydropsychidae > Parapsyche > Parapsyche elsis. Next base: position 20,255 of record JAGVSN010000116.1, on the reverse strand, counting down.
TAGTTTATATAAGATAATTATAAAATAATAAATAATTTATATAATATAAATGTATATTATGTAAATTAAATGATTATTAATCATAAAATATATATAATATTTATACAAATATTGAAATTTTTTTTTTTAGATAAATGAATAATTAACATGTTATATGATAAATATATTATTAATATACCGAATTCACCCAAACCATAGTTTATAATTTTTATAAAAATATATTTTATAAGAAAATCACCTAAATCCCAAAGAATCAAAATCTTTTTTGCCTCAATACACCTAAATATAAATAGTACAAAGTGCCTGATAAAAGGAATATTCTGATAGAATTTATAATGTAACTATAGCCTTACCTTTGTTTATAAAAAAAAAGCTAACTAAGCTAGTGAACTCATACTTCATTAATAAAAGACAATCTTTTTTTTTTTAATACTTATGAATTTGTCAAATCTAATATTTCTCCTATTCCTAGTACTTAGCTCTATACTTGCCATCTCCTCTAACTCATGAGTGATTAGATGAATAGGCCTAGAAATAAATCTTTTTTTTTTCATTCCATTAATAAAAACTTATAATAATAACATAACCTCAGAATTTATCATAAAATATTTTATTATCCAAGCCATTTCTTCAGCCAATTTAATACTCATAGTGACATTAACTCATCTGCTTAGAGAAAGTACTCTCACTTTGTTTATAATTAATATTAATTTTACTCTTTTACTGAAACTGGGAAGCGCCCCCTTTCATTTATGATATATTAATATTATTGAAAGTTTATCTTGAATAAATTTCTTACTAATCTCAACTTGACAAAAGATTGCCCCTTTAATTTTACTTTCTTACTTTCTAAATTCTTATTTTTTTTTTGTATTCTCCGCTTTCAATTGTATTATTGGTTCTATCGGGGGAATAAACCAACTCTATCTTCGTAAACTAATAGCTTTCTCTTCTATCAACAACACAGGATGAATGTTTAGAGCTTTTATAATCAGAGAAACTTTATGGAGGTTTTTTTTTTTTTTATACTCTTTTATACTTCTATCTATTTCAGTTGCATTCAAATTAATTAATTTATCAAACATAAACCAGCTAATATACATCAAAATTAATAAATTCTATACAATTCTTATTTTACTTAATTTTCTTTCTATCGGAGGAATCCCGCCAATAATTGGATTTCTACCTAAATGAATAATCATTAACGCTCTAATTTCTTTACAGCCCCTCCTCACTTTAATTTTAATCATTACCTCCCTAATCAATTTATTTTTCTACTTCCGACTCATATACCCTATTTTTATATTAAATAGAATCTCAATAAAATCTATATTAACCCCCTACTCGATTTATTCTTATTTTCCAGCTCTGGCACTTAATCTTCCTATTTTCAGAATAATTTTTTGTATAATAATTTTTTACATCTATTAATTAAATCTTTAAGTTAAACTAAACTAGTAATTTTCAAAATTACCTACAAAGATATAAATTCTTTAAGTTTTAATATTTTTATTTCAACAATAATATTTCTTTAAACTTGCAATTTAAAATCTTTTTTTGAATATAAAACTTATGGAACTTCTTAAATATACCAAATAAAAAAAAATATAAAAAAAATTTATTAATAGACTTACAATCTACCACTTTAATCAGTCATTTTATTAATTTTTTTATTTTTTTTTTAATTGTATATACAAGCAATAAAATATGAAAAAATGATTTTTTTCAACCAATCACAAAGATATCGGCACTCTCTATTTTATTTTTGGATTATGATCCGGATTAATCGGATCATCTCTCAGATTAATTATTCGAACTGAACTCAGCACTCCGGGCAGACTAATTGGAAATGACCAAATTTATAACGTTATCGTTACCGCCCATGCTTTTATTATAATTTTTTTTTTAGTGATACCCATTATAATTGGGGGATTCGGCAACTGACTAGTCCCTCTTATACTCGGAGCTCCAGATATAGCTTTTCCTCGCATAAATAATATAAGATTTTGATTCCTGCCCCCTTCTCTTATACTACTACTATTTAGTAGTGTAATTAATAGAGGGGCAGGCACTGGGTGAACAGTCTACCCCCCACTATCCTCTAATCTTTCCCACTTAGGCAGATCAGTTGATCTAACAATTTTCTCTCTCCACCTTGCCGGAATCTCCTCTATTCTAGGGGCTATCAATTTTATTACCACAATTATAAATATAAAGTTTAAAAACATAAACTACGACATTATACCCCTTTTTGTTTGATCTGTTCTAATCACAGCCATTCTACTACTATTATCCCTGCCTGTATTAGCGGGAGCTATTACAATATTATTAACTGACCGAAACCTCAATACATCTTTCTTCGATCCAGCGGGAGGGGGAGATCCAATTCTATATCAACATTTATTTTGATTTTTTGGCCACCCAGAAGTCTATATTCTAATTCTACCAGGATTCGGTATCATTTCCCACATTACTACCCATGAAAGTTCCAAAAAGGAATCCTTTGGCAGCCTTAGCATAATCTATGCCATAATCTCCATCGGACTTCTTGGATTTGTAGTTTGGGGCCATCATATATTCACAGTGGGAATAGATGTTGATACTCGAGCCTATTACACCTCAATTACTATAATCATTGCAATTCCCACAGGAATTAAAATCTTTAGATGACTGGCTAACTTAAATGGCACCCCCCTTAACTTTAACCCGGCCCTATATTGAACACTAGGATTTATTTTCCTATTTACCATTGGAGGACTAACCGGAATTATCCTCTCTAATTCATCTATTGATACAATTTTACATGACACTTACTACGTCGTAGCCCACTTTCACTACGTGTTATCTATAGGAGCAGTATTTGCTATTATAGCTGGGGTAATCCACTGATACCCTCTTTTTACAGGACTTATACTCAATAAAATAAACTTACAAATCCAATTCATCTCTATATTTTTGGGAGTTAATCTAACCTTCTTCCCCCAACATTTCCTAGGCCTAGCTGGCATGCCCCGGCGATACTCTGACTATCCAGACTCTTACCTAACATGAAATGTAATCTCATCCTTAGGATCTATAATCTCTCTAATTAGAATTATAATTCTAATTTATATCATCTGAGAGAGAATAATTAATAAAAAAATAATTCTCTTCACTCTCCAAAATTACTCCGCTATTGAATGACTACATGCCACTCCCCCAGCAGATCATAGATACATTGAATTACCCATACTTAATACCTTCTAATATGACAGAATTAATGTACTGAATTTAAGATTCATCAATAAAGATCATACCTTTTTTTTTAAATAGCTACCTGATCAAATTTAAATCTTCAAAATAGTAGATCCCCCCTAATAGAACATCTTCTCTTCTTTCACGACAGAACAATAATAGTAATTACTCTTATTACATCCTTTGTAATATACCTGATAATTTCAATCTGTTCAAACAAGTTCTCTAACTTTAATCTCCTTGAAAATCAAAATATTGAATTTATTTGAACAGTTCTACCAAGTATCTTTCTAATCATAATCGCTCTACCGTCTTTACACCTCCTCTATTTAATAGATGAATCAAACTCAACCGAACTGACTCTCAAAATCATCGGCCACCAGTGATACTGATCATATGAATACAGAGATTTCAAACCCTTAGAATTCGACTCCTATATAGCTCCCTCCAACTCTACAGATTCTTTTCGTCTCTTAGATGTAGATAACCGAATTATTATTCCCTTCAACATTCAAATTCGCTCCCTAATTACATCCTTCGATACCATTCATGCCTGAACTATTCCAGCCCTGGGAGTGAAAGCTGACGCTCTCCCTGGACGTCTAAATCAAAGAACTATACTGATTTCTCGACCCGGGGTATTCTTTGGCCAATGCTCTGAAATTTGCGGAGCTAACCACAGATTTATACCAATCAGAATAGAAAGTATTAACATACAACAATTTATCCTATGAATTAAATCCTTCAACTCACCTGATAACTTAAAGTAAGTAATGATCTCTTAAATCATGCCATAATAATTCACGTATATTTCAGATGAAAGAATTAGTTAATCCCCCATAACATAAATTTGTCAAATTTAAATAATTAATCTTAAATAATATTCTTTAATTCCTCAAATTATACCACTAAACTGACTTATTTTAATATTACTGTTCTCTCTGATCTTTATAATTGTCAATTCTATCATTTTTTTTCTGACCTCCCCCATCTTACCCAAACACTTATCCTATAACTATAAATTTTCCAGTATCTCGTGAAAATGATAACTAATCTTTTTTCTATCTTTGACCCCTCTTCTTCAATCATAAATATACCACTAAACTGACTAAGTTCTCTGTTTATTCTATTTATTATCCCCTTAAACTTTTGACTGATCCCAACCCGTTCAACCCTGTTAATTAATGCAACTCACAAATTTATAAATAATGAAATCTACACCCTTTTAAAAACTAAATCATTTCTGGGACTTTCCCTTATGTTCAATTCTATTTTCATAATACTTATTCTCAATAATTTTCTCGGACTGTTCCCCTATATTTTTTTTTCTACCAGTCACCTCACTTTTTATTTGACGTTCTCTCTCCCTATCTGATTCACTCTAATATTCTTTGGCTGAATTAATAAGACTGAAGCTATATTTTCCCACTTGATCCCCAAAGAACCCCCCACGCTTCTAATACCATTTATAGTTTTAATTGAAACTATTAGGAATCTTATTCGACCCCTCACTCTTGCAGTTCGGCTTACTGCTAACATAATCGCAGGTCACCTACTAATTACTCTTCTTAGAAGTACTGGCAACTCCATCAGAGGGTATTTATATTTTATAATCATTATTTTAGAAATTACCCTTCTATCCCTAGAAGCTGCTGTCGCCATTATTCAATCTTACGTATTCACTATTTTAAGAACCTTATATACATCAGAAATTTAACTACTAATGTCCAACAAAATCAACCACCCCTTTCACCTAGTAAATATAAGCCCCTGGCCCCTAACAGGAGCCCTGGGCACCCTAACCCTCATAATAGGTCTAATTCAATTCTTTAACTCTAATACCCCCAATCTAACAATACTATTGGGTATATCAATTACTACCTTAACTGTTATTCAATGATGACGAGACATCTCTCGAGAAAGAACTTTACAAGGACTCCATTCTATTCAAGTAAATTTTAATATGCGCTGAGGCATAATTTTATTTATTACCTCCGAAATTTTTTTTTTTCTCTCCTTCTTTTGATCCTTTTTCCATAGAAGTCTATCCCCCTCAATTGAACTAGGAACTATTTGACCCCCTAAAAATATCATGATATTTAATCCCTTTCAGACCCCCCTATTAAATACTATCATTCTTCTCATCTCAGGACTCTCAGTAACCTGAACCCATCACAGAATTATTGAAAATAACTTCAAAAGAGCCCTTAATAGTCTATCTATTACCATTTTACTGGGAGCCTACTTCTCTGTACTTCAAGGAGTAGAATACCTAGAGGCAGCCTTTTCTATGGCCGACAGAGTTTACGGAGCCACTTTCTTCATAGCCACAGGCTTCCACGGCCTACACGTTCTAATTGGAACAACTTTTCTACTGTTTTGTCTCATTCGTTTAAACAAAAATCATTTTTCCCCCACCCACCATTTCGGGTTTGAAGCCGCAGCTTGATACTGACACTTCGTTGACGTTGTCTGAATCTTTTTATTCTCCTTTATATACTGATGAAATAAATAAATTTATATAATATATCCAGTATTCTTGATTTCCAATCAAATAGTTTAAAATAAATTTAATATAAATAATTTTTCTAATCAATTCGTCTTTAACAATAATTTTCATAATCAGTCTTCTACTAATTGCAGTCTCTATAATTATTTCTAAAAAAAAAAAAATAAACCGAGAAAAAATTAGACCCTTCGAATGTGGATTCGACCCCAAGTCTCTCTCTCGATCTCCCTTCTCCATACAATTCTTTATTATTACCATTATTTTTTTAATCTTTGATGTTGAAATCTCAATCATCCTACCAATAATAATAACATATCAAATATCTAACATACTAATTTGATTCCTCACGTCTTCCAGATTTCTCATTATTCTCACCTTAGGCATTTTCTACGAATGAAACCAAACTCTCCTTAATTGAAAATCTTGGGATTATAATTTAATTAAAATAATTGATTTGCAATCAATTTATATTGAATACATCAATTTATCTTATTCACATAATAAGTAATAAAATTATTTATTTTTAGTTTCGACCTAAACCGTGGAAGATGCTCATTCCCTTATTTTAATTGAAACCAAATCCGAGGTTCATCATTGTTAATGATGCTAATGAAGTCCCCTTCCAATTAAATCCAACGAAATGTCAACCCAATTAAACTTCTAATTTAATTTATAGTAAATTACATTTATTAACATTTCTTTATTTATATAGTTTAACTAAAAACATTACATTTTCATTGTAAAATTAAATTAAATTTATTTTATAAATACCTCATCTCTTACTCTTATAACACTTATATACTTAAAGATTAACAATCAATCTCTTTTATAACTTCACTATAATACTCTAAATAAGTTATTTAAGTATATTAATATAACAAAGTAAATACTACTATATAAAAAAAAAAAAAAAAAAAAAAAAAAAAACAGAGATTTTAAAAGAATTCAATTGAAAATAATAATTTAAGCTTCTAAAATTAAATAAATATATGTGCCCTCTTTGACCCCCCAATTTCTCAGATCACCCATAATCAATAATCTTCAATAACAAATTTCTACTCCGTAAACCTAAAACCCCCACCCTATAAACTGATAAAACAGGTATAAATCATATAGTCCCTATAAATAAATTTATTTTTAAAAAAAAATAATTAATACCAACTGAACTAACTCAGGAGACCCCACTTCCTACAAACACTCCAACTGTGAGCACTATTATAATTACTAACTTTTTTTTACCAAATAAATTTACTCTTAAGGGAAACGAAAATATAGCCCAACTCAACATCCTACCCCCACATACAGAAATTATAGATATAACTATCATTCTTTTAATCATTACATAATCACTATCAATAAATCCCGAAACAGCTCTGAATCTCACTGACCCCCACATACTAAAATACAGCATACGAACAGTATACCTAACTGTTAAACCAGTTGAAAAAAAAAAAAAAAAAAAAAAACTAAATTTAAATTGGAGGCTAAAACAACCTCTAAAATCAAATCCTTTGAGTAAAACCCAGCCAAAAACGGGGCCCCGCATAAGGCTAAGTTCGAAATATTTAAATTTAAAGCCACTAAAGGCATAAATTTACCAATGGCCCCTATACCGCGAATATCTTGACTGTCTTGAAAAGAATGAATTATTGCCCCCGCACATATAAATAATAATGCTTTAAATATCGCATGAGTCAGTAAATGAAAGTAGGCAAGTTCTTTAAACCCCAAACACAGAATTCTTATTATCAATCCCAGCTGTCTTAACGTAGATAACGCAATAATTTTTTTCATATCAAACTCAAAATTTGCCCTAATCCCCGCTATTAACATAGTTATTCCCCCAACCAATATAAGAACCTGTATCCCGCCCCCCCCCCTAATTGAGCCCCCCCCTAAACCGAACTATTAAATAAACTCCAGCAGTCACTAAAGTAGATGAATGAACTAAAGCAGATACAGGAGTGGGAGCAGCTATAGCCGCAGGCAACCAAACAGAAAAAAATGGGATCTGAGCCCTCTTTGTTATTGATGCCAACACAATAAACCCTACAATTATTTTCATCACTCAATCCCTTTCAAAGATTTCTATGTAACTCAGGAAATTTCACCCTCCATAATTAAATAATCAAATAATAGACACTAATAATATCACATCCCCTACTCGATTTCTTAATACTGTTAATATCCCAGAATTAAAAGATTTTACGTTTTGATAATAAATAACCAAACAAAAAGAAACCAGACCCAGTCCGTCCCACCCCAGTAAAATGGCAATCAGATTTATCCTAAAAATTATTAAAACTATCGATAAAACAAACAATAAGACCAAATAAATAAATCGAGTTAAATTAATCTCTATACTCATATACCTGCTTCTGTAAAAAAAAACAACTGACGAAATCAATAAAACTAAGCCTAAAAAAACCATTGAAATTCAATCCAATAAGAACGTTATTACTACCATACTCGAATTAACTCTGACTATTTCTCACTCTAAAAAAACTCTTAAATCTGCAACTATTAAACTCCCAGCCCCCACAAATCTCACACCTCTTAGCGCCCCTAAAATCATCATTCATACCAAACAAATAGAATTATAATAAATAACTTAAGGTAATTAAATTACATTTCTGACCCCACAAATCAGTATTTTAAATAAATTACTCAAATAAAACTAAATCCACAAATAAAAAAATAATCAATCTTTAAAATTAATAAATTTAATGGAATTCAATGTAAAGCTAGTAGTAAATACTCACGAGAAGAAATTATATGAAATCTGAATATACCCTTAACGATCTCTCCATGTTGACTAAAAGTATAAATAAATAAACTATACCCAGCCCTAATAAAAGAAATCCCCCCTAAAATAATTAATAGCCCTCACGATCAAGCTGTAATCCTAATTATCAGTCTTAATTCCCCTAGAAGATTTAATGACGGGGGAGCAGCTATATTAGCAAACACTAATAACCCCCCATCATAAAGTTAATCTTGGAGCTAAATTTACTAGCCCCTTATTAACTATCAAACTACGTCTGCCAGTACGCTCATAAACTAAATTAACCAAAACAAATAATCCAGAAGAACACAAACCATGACCAATCATTAACACATACCTTCCAATAAATCCCATATAATTTATAGTTATAATTCCACCGATTACTATTGACATATGAACAACTGAAGAACACGCAATCAAAGACTTCATATCAATCTGCCGCAGACAAATCAATCTTATATAAACTCCCCCAACTAAGGATAAAACCACTCTGTATAAATTTAAACTTCTCCCAATTTTTATTACAATCTTTATCACACGCATCAATCCGTACCCACCCAACTTTAATATAACACCTGCCAAAATTATAGATCCAGCTACTGGGGCCTCCACATGAGCCTTAGGTAATCATAAATGAACAAAGTATATAGGTATTTTCACTAAAAAAAAAAAGCGCAATTATAACAAAATATAATAAATGCAAGTCTATAGACACTATCATACTAAATCTCACTAAATAACTTTTCCTAAAAATATAATTAATACCCATAAAAAGAGGCAAAGATAAAAATAAAGTATAAAAAATCAAATAAACCCCTGCCTGAATTCGTTCTGGCTGACCCCCTCACCCTATAATTATTAATAATACAGGAACTATTCTTCTCTCAAAATATAAATAAAAAAAAAATATATCTATTCTTGAAAATGTTAGAATTAAAAACATCAAAAGAAATAAATTATTTAACAGAAAAAAAATTAAATAATAATTTAATTTTATAATTATTATACTGGCTAAAATCATTAACCCACAAATTCAAACTCTTAAAATTACTAATCCCAATCTAATTAAATCTCAACCCAACCCAACACTAATATTACTATAAATAAATAAATTAATCCTTATCATCAAAACTAATACAATTAAAACTATCACACTAAAATATAATACTCATATATTAACATAAATTAATACCATAGAAAACAAAATGTAACCAACTAATTTTAACATTTTAATACTCTAAATACTTGGAAGTAATCGTTTCCATAGGCCCGAATTATTAATACTAGAATTGAAATCCCTAAAACCCCCTCACATACTACTATTACTATAAATAATATTAAAAAATAAAATTCATTTTGTAATTCAATCACAAATATAACTAAAAATATTAATAAGACTAATATAATAAACTCCAAACTCAATAGAATATTTAACAAATGCTTACGATTTAATAATAATAAAATATTACCCACAAAAAATATAAACACCACTCTTAAGATTTTCATTAGTTTTTATAGTTTAACTAAAAAACATTGATTTTGTATATCAATAATAAATTTATTTTTTAAAAACTTCAATAAAAAAGACCTATAATTATCTTTATCAATAATTTCCAAAATTATTATTTTTATAAACTACTTATTGAAATCATTAAATCACTCACTTTACTTTTTTTTCTCTCTAATAGACTAATGATACTATTCTTAAGAACCCCCCTATCTTTGGGGGCTTTAATTCTAATCCAAACTTTACTCACTTGTGTATTAATTAACCTAACTTTAAATATATATTGAATCTCTTATATCTTCTACCTAATTATATTGGGGGGGCTCTTAATTCTCTTTATATATATATGTTCTATTGCCTCTAATGAATTAATCTCTCTCCAATTACCTATAATAATTTATTTTATCACCACTTTAATTACTATATATGTATATACTATCTATTCCCCCCTTACCGACCCCCCCCATCTGCTGAACCCTCACTCACTGACACTAACTTAATTATAATCAATGAAAATAAACTCATTTGCAATAAAATATATAACTCTTATACCTTTAATCTTACTCTAATTATCATTATTTATTTATTAATTAGACTGTCAGTAGTAACCAAACTCACTAACTCTTCTAATGGACCCCTACGAGCTAATAAATAAATGTCAACCCTAAATAAATCTCCTATCTTTAATATAATCAACCATTCCATTAAATCTCTCCCGACTCCATCTAATATTTCCTTTATATGAAATTTTGGATCCCTATTGGGCATCTGCCTTATAACTCAAATTATTACTGGATTTCTTTTATCCATCCACTATACACCTAATATTGATCTTGCTTTTTTTTATAGCACTAACGATTCTACTTAGGACTTTAATTACTATATATGTATATACAGGAATGATAATCTATTCCTTATCTTACCAAACCCCCCCTTCACATTCAACCTGAATGATACCCATATCTGATCCCACAAACTGAACGTTGTCTCCCTTTACCACTGACACTAAAATAAATAGGAGCAATGAAAATAACTTAAACTTGAATCGGTATAAAAGCAATAAAAAAATAACTACAGTTTTATTTTTTTTTTTGAGGATTCAACCCCAATACCTTTAATCGAATGAGGCTTGTATAAGTGTTTGCTTTATCCATTTTTTATATAAAATATTTATTTATTAATTAGAATGTCATAGTAACTAACCAAACATCTCAAATCTACCTTCTTCTAAATGGACTCCCCTCTTAAAAAAAAATAAACTAAATAAAATAGGAATGTCCATCCCTTTTAAAATAATAAAGCTAAATAATTAAGGATCCTGTACTCATATTAAACCCTGATACTAATCTTTAATAGAAATATTTTTTGGAGTTAAATTTCTCCCGAATATCCATTTAATATTTCCCCATATGAAATTATAGATCCCCAAACTAAAAAAAATTTGGATTCCCACCAGAAAGGAGAGAGCCCTTAGTCATCCCCCCCTTAAATAACCTGAATGATTACTTTTATTTGCATTTAATAGCAATTTTAACCTGGTTGAAAATTCCCACTAATCTTAATTTAAGATCCCCAATCCACTATAACACCAACATTTTTATTGATCTTGCTTTTAAATTTTCTTATGGAGAGGAGTCCCTAACCATAATTTAAACTTTTTATAATAGATTCCTAAACAAAATAGCCAGCCAAAATGTTTGAAAACTTTTTATATTAATAAAGTCCTTATAACTCAAATTATTACTGGATTTCTTTTATCCATCCACTATACACCTAATATTGAATTGCTTTTTTATAGGTATTTACCGGTTTGAATGTTTCCATCATGGGTGATTAATGCGAACCTATCCATCTATATTCTATATTTTTATCTGCATTTATTTGCATATCGGTCGAAACATTTACTATGAATCTTATTTACTCACCAAACATGATTAATAGGGTGATAATCTTCTTTCTTATCTATAGCAACAGCTTTTATGGGCTATGTTTTACCATGAGGGCAAAATATCATTTTGAGGAGCCACAGTAATCACAAACTTGTTATCAGCAATCCCTTATATCGAAATCACTTAGTTCAATGAATTTGAGGGGGATTCGCTATTAATAATGTCACTCTCAATCAATTCTACTCTATCCATTTTATTCTTCCTTTTTTTTTATAGCCATAGTAATAATTCATCTCATCTACCTTCATCAAACCGGTTCCACCAATCCTCTTAGAATCCAAATAAATCTAGATAAAATCCCCTTCCATCCCTTTTTTACTCTTAAGGATTTACTCGGTTTTATCTTAATATTTTTTTGCTTACTGATTTTCTCACTTATATACCCATTTATATTGGGGGACCCAGACAATTTTATTATAGCTAACCCCTTAGTCACCCCCCCTCACATTCAACCTGAATGATACTTTTTATTTGCATATGCAATTTTACGCTCGATCCCCAATAAACTAGGGGGCGTTGTCTCCCTACTTTTATCTATTGCTATTCTATTGATTATGCCTCTTCTCTTTAACAAAAAAATCCAAGGCAATCAATTTTTTTTTTTCAATAAAATTATATTTTGAGTTTTAGTCTCTTCAATTATTATCTTAACTTGAATCGGTATAAAAGTAGTAGAAGCCCCCTTTATTGTTATTGGTCAAATAACTACAGTTTTATATTTTTTCTTTCTATTTACTAACCCCAATCATCAGCCCGATGAAATTATCTTATATCATATTTTAAATTAATGAGCTTGTATAGGTGTTTTTTTTGAAAACTAAAGAAAGAACAATTTATAGTTCTATTAATTTTACTAAAATAATTACATTAAATTTATATAAAATAAACCCCGATACTAATAACACTCAATATAATTATCAATGAAATAGACAAATAAATCTTTCAAGTTAAATACATTAATTTATCATTGTTAATTGATACCGAGGCAACGTTCCTCGAACCCAGACAAACATAAAAGAAATTATTACCACTTTTAAATAAAATATGACTCTTAATTTTCCCCAAAAAAAAAAATAAACTAAAAAAGCCTTCTATAAATAGAATTCTAGAGTACTCGGCTAAAAAAATAAAGCAAATTCACTACCTCCGTACTCAATATTAAACCCCGATACTAACTCTCTTTCTCCTTCAGAAAAAATCTGGAGTCCGATTACACTCAGCTAGTAATGATCTAAAGAAAATCAGTCTTAAAGGAATCAAAATAAAAAATAAATCAAACATTTTGTTGAAACCGCATAAATCTTAATAAATTAAAATCAAACATTAATCTAATAACCCCAACATTATAATAATTAATCTCACTTCATAAGAAATAGTTTGAGCGATCGCACGCAGGCCCCTAATATAGAATAATTAGAATTAGAAGACCACCCAGATAGTATAATCATATACACCCCAAACTTAAACAACACACTACAAATAAAACCCCAAACTAAAAAAAAATTTACTCCCACCAGAAGGGGAGAGTTACCCAAACCAATAAAGAAATAAATAAACTAAAAAATCGGCGGTAGCCATATAAATAAGAAAATTAGAATACCCAGGGACATAAAATTCTTTACTAAATAATTTAATAGCGTCTCTAAATGGTTGAAAAATTCCCACTAATCTTAATTTATTGGGTCCCTTACGAAACTGGATAAACCCTAAAACTTTGCGTTCCAACAATGTTAAAAACGCTACTCACTAATACCCCCCAAAATCAAAACCTTCTTATTATTATTATCCCATAATCTAATCATATCACATATTATTTATATAATTTTAAACTTACTTATATATAATAGATTCCTAAAATCTATGCATAAATTCTGCCAAAACAATTTATATATAAATTTTTTTATATTAATAAATTTCATAAACTTAATCAATTAAATTCTACAAACATTATTCTAATTATATCAATCCTTTCGTACTAGACAAATTTATTTCATAAAAGATAGAAACCAACCTGGCTCACACCGGTTTGAACTCAGATCATGTAAGATATTAATAGTCGAACAGACTAAATTTATAAACTACTTCATTCAAAATTAATCTTAATCCAACATCGAGGTCGCAATCTTCAATTTCAATAAGATCTCAAAATTGAAATTACGCTGTTATCCCTAAGGTAACTTAATCTATTAATCTTAATTTAAAGATCAATTATTAATTTTATAGAATGAGAATATATACTTATAATATAAAAGTTAATTTAATTTTTTAATCTCCCCAATTAAATTTATAAGACCTATTCATTTTTTAGATTTTAGCTCTAATTTGATAAAAAAGTCTATAAATAAAGATCTATAGGGTCTTCTCGTCTTTTATCTTATTCTTATTTTTTATAAGAAAAAAAAAAAAATTTAACTTATATTTTTTTTATAAAGTTTATATTTTATCAAATCATTCATTCTAGTTATCAATCAAACAACTAATTATTATGCTACCTTAGCACAGTCAAAATACTGCGGCCCTTTAAAAAAATTTTCAGTGGGCAGATTCGACTTTAAAAAAATTTAATTCTAATAAAATAAACTTACATTATTAATATAATCCATCAAAAAGACATGTTTTTGTTAAACAGGTAAATATAATTTAATCCCCTTAAAAGATTTTTTTTTGCCTTCATCAAAAAAATTAATATATCAAATTTTTACTAAATTTTTATTTATTATACTAATTTTAAAATATTATCTTTTTATAACAAATTAAAAAATTTTACTAAATAAATTATTAATAACAAAATTAAATTTTAAATTCTTATTTTCTTAATAACTAATTTATTAAAACTTAACAACAATAAAAATTTTATTTTACTAATTATAAAATTCATACTAAATTTAATAAAATTAATACTTATATAATAATTTATAAATAAGATTCCCTATTTATATAAGTTAATTTATTTTTACCATTAATTAAATTATTTATTTAAAAATTTAAAAAATATATATTTAAATTAACCTAAATTTAATTCATTTTCTTTAGTAACTAGATATAAAATAAACCGAATAACTTTTCATTTCAATTAATTATTATTAATGATTATTTAACATCAACTAAATTAATTAATTAAATCTTTATTTTTCGAGATCAACAATTTTTTTTTTTCTCTTTATTTTTTTTTTTTTTATTAAACCTGATGCAGATACAATATACTATATTTTTTTTTTTTTATTTTTATTTTATCATTTCATTTACATTACTATTATTCTATAAAATTTTAATATTAATTCTATTTAATTTTTAACTTAACTTTTTGTTAATTATTTTTTAAATAATTTTATTAACATTTAATCCTTTATTTTAAAATTAAGATAATTTATTCACTCAAATTAAAATTGATTTGCACAATTTAAATTTTATTGTAAATAAAACTCTTAACTAATAAGATTTAATTTGATATAAATCATTCTAGAAACATTTTTCCAATATATCTACTTTGTTGACTTATCTCATATAAATGCGACGGGCACTAATATGTACATATTTTAAAACAATATTCAATTAAAATAAATTTTTTAATTTACTTTTTAAATTCAATGATAGTAAAATAATTTTTTATAAATATATAAAAAAATCAAAAAAAAAAATTTATTGTAGCTCATTACATTCTCAACTATTAACTGTATCTTGATTTGATATAATTTTATCTTAAACTTTTTAAATATTATAAATTTTAAAAATAAATTTTTTAACAACGATATACAAAACTTTAAATTAAGTGAAATTTATCGTGGATTATCAATTATTAACAAAACAAGCTCCTCTAAATTGATTAAAATACCGTCAAATTCTTTAAATTTCAAGAATTTATCTATTACTAATTTATTAATCAAATTTTATTAATTTTTTTTAACAGGGTATCTATCTGGTTTATAACAAAATTTTTTTAAATTTCTAAATTTTAAATTTTTTTTTTAAATAAATTTTTTTTATTTAATCTAATAAATTTATATTTAAATCCTAATTCCATTAATTTAATCTATTAAACTTAAATATATATTTATTATTATTAATTGTTTAACCGCAAATTGCTTTACACAATTTTTTATTAATATAGGTATAAATTAAACTAATTTTTAAAATTTCTTTTAAACCCCTGTTAAAATTTAAAATTTTTGTTAAAAAATTATAAAAATATAATATTTAATTAAAATTTAAATAATTTGAACTCATTTTAACTTAAGTATAGAATAAACCAATTTAAAAATTTTTTTTTTTATATAATTTTAAAACTTGAAACCAAAATAAAAATAATTTTTTTTTTATAAATTTAAAAAAGATAAAATTATATCAAATCAAATACAGTTAAAATTTAATTAAATGATTAACAAAATTTTAAATTTTTTCTTTTTAAAAAGATTAAAAATTATTTTTATATCATTTAATAAATTTATTTAAAATAAATATTTTTTTAAATTGAATTTGTTTTGGGTAAAATTTATTTTAAATAAAATTTGCCTCAAAAAAAAAATAAAAATTTTAGAATAAAAAAAAATTTGTTATAAACTTAGGATTATATTTGAAAAATGTTTCTACTCATGAATTATTCTTGAAAATTTAAATATATTTAGTTAAGAGTTTTAGAGAACTTTAAAAATAAAATTTAAATTCATTTTAAAAGTTTGTGTATTATTTTTTAAAAATTTATTATCTTAAAAGTTTTTAAAATAAAGGAGATAAATGTTAATAATTCACCATTTTAAAATTTGATTTATATAAAAAGTAAAAAAGTAAATTTAAATAAGAATTAATTATTAAAATTTTATAGAATAATAGTAATTTAAAATAAAATGATAAATAAAATTTCTTTAAAAAAGAAAAATATAAAAGATTATTTTATTCTAAATAAAATTTAATAAAAAAAAATAAAGAGAAAAAATTGTTGATCTCGAAAAAAATATTGTAAAATAATTAATTTATTGATGTTAAATAATCATTAAGAATAATTAATTGAAAAAAGTTATTCGGTTTATTTTATATCTAGTTAAAAAAAGAAATGAATTAAATTAGGTTAATTTTAAAAAAAAAAATTTTAAAAATTTAAATAAATAATTTAATTAATGGTAAAAAAATAAATTAAATGTCATTAATAGGGATAATCTTATTTATTTACTATCATATAAAGAAATAATTTTATTAAATTTAAATATATTTTAATTTTAATGAATTTAATGCAAAAAAATAAAATTTTTATTTTTGTTATGAAGTTTTTAATAAATTAGTGTAATTTTAGAAAATAAGAATTTAAAATTTAATTTTGTTTTTAATAATTTATTTAGTAAAAAATTTTTTAATTTTGTTATAAAAAAAGATAATATTTTAAAATTAGTATAATAAATAAAATTAGTAAAAAATTTGACATATTAATTTTTTGGATGAATTAGGCAAAAAAAATCTGATTAAATTATATTTACCTGTTTAACAAAAAAACATGTCTTTTGATGGATTATATTAATAATGTGTTTATTTTATTAGAATTAAATTTTTTAAAGTCGAATCTACTACCAATTTTAGACAGTATTTGATTTTACTAGGCTAACTAATAGTTGTTTGATGATAACTAGAATGAATTGATAAAATAACTAAACTTTATAAAATATGAGTTAGAATTTTTTTCTTATAAAAATAGAATAGCAAAAGACAGAGAACCTATGATCTTTGTTTAGACTTTTATCGGTAGGCTAAAAAAATGAATAGTCTTATAAGTTGGTGGGAAGATCAAAATTAAATTAATATTATATATATATTCTCATTCTATAGAGTAATAATTATTTAAGTAGACCAATAGAAAGTTACCTTGAGAACTAGCTTGAATTTCAATTTTGAATTTGTATGAGATGAATGTGAACAGATTTATTGGTAGTATTATAGTCTTGACTATTAATATCTTACATGACTGGTTCAACCAGAATCTTCTTTATGAAATAGAATGTCTATGAAAAGGATTATAATTAGACAATGTTTGTGAAATTGAGGATTAGTTATGAAATTTATTAATATAAAAAAATTCTATATATAAATTGTTTTAAGAGAATTTATGCATAGATTTTTTAGGAATCTATTATATATAAGCAAGTTTAAATTATATAAATAATATGTGATATGATTAGATTATGGGATAATAATAATAAGAAGATTGATTTTTTGATTTTGGGGGGGGTATTAGTGAGAGTAGCTGCTTT
This sequence comes from Parapsyche elsis, assembly GCA_022651745.1. Taxonomy (NCBI): domain Eukaryota; kingdom Metazoa; phylum Arthropoda; class Insecta; order Trichoptera; family Hydropsychidae; genus Parapsyche; species Parapsyche elsis. Next base: position 2,038 of record JAGVSN010000116.1, on the reverse strand, counting down.
TAACATTGTTGAACGCAAAGCTTTAGGGTTTATCCAGTTCTCTGTAAGGACCCAATAAATTAAGATTAGTGGGAATTTTTTCAACCATTTTAGAGACGCCATTAAATTCATTTAGTAAAGAATTTTATGTCCCTGGCATTCTAATTTTCTTATTTTATATGGCTTCTGATTTTTAGTTTATTTATTCTTTATTGGTTTGGGTAACCTCCCTCTGGTGGGAGTAAATTTTAGTCAGGTTTTATTTTGTAGTGTTGTTTAAGGTGTATATGATTATACCATCTGGTGGTCTCTAACTTGTAATTTATTCTATATTAGGGGCCTGAAAAAGGATCAAACCATTTCTTATGAAGTGAGATTAATTATTATAATGTTAGTTATTAGATTAATGTTTGATTTTAATTTATTAAGATTTATGCGGTTTCAACAAAATGTTTGATTTATTTTTATTTTGATTCCTTTAAGACTGATTTTCTTTAGATCATTACTAGCTGAGTGTAATCGGACTCCATTTGATTTTTCTGAAGGGAGAAAGAAGTATCGGGGTTTAATATTGGAGTACGGGAGGTAGTGAATTTGCTTTATTATTTTTAGCTGAGTACTCTAGAATTCTATTTATAAGAAGGCTTTTAGTTTATTTTTTTTTGGGGGGGGTAAATTTAAGAGTCATATTTTATTTAAAAGTGGTAATAATTTCTTTGTTTGTCTGTCTCGAGGAACGCTGCCCTCGGTATCGGCACGATAAATTAATGTATTTTAACTGAAAGATTTATTTGTCTATTTCATTGATAATTATATTGTTATTAATTATCGGGTTTATTTTATATAAATTTAATGTAATTATTTTAGTAAAATAATAGAACTGAAATTGTTCTCTTTTCTTTTAGTTTTCAAACAAACACTTATACAAGCTCACACTTAATTATGATATATACTGAGCTTCATCGAGCTGATGATTGGGGTTAGTAACAGTGAAAAAAATATAAAACCAGCAGTTATTTGACCAATAACAATAAAGGGGGGGCTTCTGCTTTTATACCGATTCAAGACCAGATAATAATTGAAGAGACTAAAACTCAAAATATAATTTTATTGAAAAAAAAAAAAAAAAATTGATTGCCTAATTTGTTAAAGAAGAGGCATAATCAATGATACAATAGATAAGAAAGTGAGAGCAACCCCGTAGATCGGCTAAAACATAGCAATAAAGTATCATTCGAGTTGAATGTGAATGACAAGGGTGCTATAATAAAGTCTAGGTCCCAATAAGATGTTATAAGTAGAAAATCGTAAGCAAAAAATATTAGATAAAACAGTAATCGAATAAAAGGATAATGGAGACGATTCTAGAATTTGGTTGATAGTAGAGGTAATTACTTATGGCTATAATAATAAAGGAAGATAAAATGAGATGAAGCAGAATCATGACATTTTTATAGATCCCTCAATTCAGAACTAGTGATTTCCGATATAGATTGCTGATAACAATAGTTGTGATACTGTATCCTCAATGATATTTGCCCTAAAAGAACATGCCCATAAAAGCTGTTGCTATAGATGAAGAAATTCACTCATGAATCATGTTTGAGTGATAACAAAGCATGATTTCGACCATTATGAAATGCAGATGAAAAGATGCCATGAATTGACATTAATCACCCTATGCTTGGTAAATATGGTTAGTGCTATAAAAAGCAAATTGAATGTGTATATGGATGGATAAAGAAATCGGTAATAATTTAGTTATAAGGGTGCCAATGAGATCAAAATTATGAAAATATTAGATGACGGAATAAGGATTGAATATTAAGTAGGAAATTTATTGGGTTGACATTATATTATAGTCCATTAGAAAAGTTATGATTTGGTTAGTACGGTCATTAATAAATAGAATATGTAGTAAGAATTAAGGTATGAGTTATATTTTATTGCAAATGAGTTTTCATTGAAAATTAGCTAGTGAGATCATGGATATGGTGAATGGGGAATGAAATATACATATATAGTAATTAAGTGTGATAAATAAATTATTAGTATGGAG